>JABYQR010000105.1:0-122110 GCA_022592445.1 Cytidiella melzeri | reverse complement strand
CCCCTCTCGTGCATCGTCCCCCTTCACCCGCGTCTAATGCTCGGGCGCAATCGTCATCGCAGTCACAGACACAAACATCTACACACACTGCGCAGTCCTCATCTTCGA
The DNA here is from genome assembly GCA_022592445.1 of Cytidiella melzeri. NCBI lineage: Eukaryota > Fungi > Basidiomycota > Agaricomycetes > Polyporales > Irpicaceae > Cytidiella > Cytidiella melzeri. The sequence continues at coordinate 122,002 of JABYQR010000105.1, read as the reverse complement.
CTGCCTCAATATCACGGTTGGACGCTACACGTCGCGCTTCGCTCCTTGAAAGACGCGAGTCTAGTGGGCCGTATATGACGCGTCGAGGGTCGTCGCAGGGCTTGCGGCGAACTCGACGGCTAGCTGATTCGCCTGACCCAGAGGCTGAGGTGGATCTTGCCGGAACCTGTTTTGACCCATCCGGGGAGTACATCTACGCTGCTTCGGTAAGGGGCGTATCGGAATGGAGAGTACGAGGGGCAGAGCACACTTGGTGAACGATTTTGCTTGGGCATAGTCGGATGGTCCGCCAATGCGTCCTCATCATGCTTCGTCTAGGATCGCTCACAACCCATATACGAACTCTGGACGAGCTACATGACCTCACATGATTTACTTTGGATCAACTTGCCATCTTGTATACATATCCATTCCCCACATCTCTCTCTCTCTCTTTGTCCCCATAGCTGTCTTTCTGCCAACACCTGTTCGTATCTCTCCGTTTTTATTCTCGTCGTGCAACAGTGTTTTTCTTTCTGTTTTGCTTGTCTTTTGTACCGATATTCGCGCAGTCATTGTTGTACTAACACCAGCCTCACCACAAGTCATTTTCCACTGTTCTTTCTTCACCGTGTGTCGAACAGTCGTCCATTTCCTTATCGCCCTACAACGTCTTTCGGTTTTATTCGTCCACAGTAGCAATACCCGCATTTTTTATATTCTCCGTCCTGCGCCGTCCTGAATATAGGTACAAAGGCAATATAAACAATTACGCCACTGACTGGCGCGATGTCTTCTTCGGTCTCTGGTGACTGCGAACGGTCGGTTAGTTTGCTCTCGATCAATCAGGCTTCGCGCACTCAACGCACGATTGAGCAGTACGACGCAATCTTGCGCATTTTGATACCAGGGGTTAATCAGACATTGTGTCGTCGGTGGCAGTTTCGGCCTGAAAAGTGTTTTGTCAGAAGCATTCCTGATTCGAGACTTCGTGGACGGACTTGAAAGCATAGAGCAGTAACGCGCTCGTAGCTCCGACCAGATAGTTTTGCGTTCCTTGCGATAGTCTTCTTGAAGATACGTGACACAGGTTTGACATAGGTGAGTCGGTCTCGATGTCCTAGCATTGTCTGCCGAGTAGCTTTGTATCCAAAGATTCCACGAGTGGTACAGAATCCTGGAGGAGTCCCACAAGTGAAGGCAAAGGGCATCGTAGGACATAGTCTTCATCGTTTGGACGCACGGTGATCGGTCTTTCAATAACTTGTGAGGACATACCGGACTCGGATCGGTGTTTAAGATATTATTGTAAAAACGGAGGTTGTCTAATAACAAATCCTCGCGAGCCTGCATGCAATCCTTCAGCTCTGAGAGGGAGAGTATATGAAGTCCGCCACCGGCGTGATCGGCTGTAGCCGCGAAAAGCTCTTTAACGGAAGGCCCAAAGGCACACTTGTACAACGCCGCAGGTATAATGTCATCCAAACCAAGCTGACGAGCAAGGTGGAAAATGGCGATACAATCGGTGTTTCCCCAGGATGCAGAGCATGCAGTATCTTCATCGTCAGGTTTACAAACGTGCAAGTATGCAAGGTCCTTCGGGTAGCACACGGAGATCCGACGTAGAGCCTCTTCTCGGATTGCGTCAAATGCATATTTAGTGCCCACCCGAAGCGCAGCGGCGATCGTCGTAAGGGGGACTTGCAGATGCTCTTTGTAGAAGCTTTGGGTATAATGAGGGTCATACCAATATAAACATCACCAGGACGTACCAGTATCCTCTTTGATCATAAAAATGTTGAGCACCGCGGCTACCTCATCAGGATTGTCATCCGCCAGGCGAATCACAGGACAATCTTGAAGCATCTCGCCATTCGCTGGCTGTGGCACCAAAAACATGTCTCGAAACACGTCAGAATGGCGCGCGAGCACACCGCGGTGGACGCGGAATCCTGTACTTTTTGCTACAAGGACAACATTGCCGTCCTCAAACCAAATGTTTGGGTGCTGAACGATGCTCCCCGAGTCGAGAGCCATGGTGAGAGTACTGAGAGATTGAGACCGCCCGCCAAACAGTGTGCCAGATTCAAATCAAGCGATTGATCACGTGGTCCATGCCCAGCGCCATCGCGATTCGCACAATGCACACCTCTCATTGAAGATTACCCGTGCCAAGCCCGTGCATGGCAGACCTCAGCGACGAGGGCGAGTTGTCAGACAGCCATTTTTTGCTGAAGCTCACTGGACGGTCTCGGGATGACAACATGCTCTAGTATCAAGTGACAACATAGATATTAACCCGACCACCACTGACTATACAGGTTATTAACCCTGGTTATTAACTCTGGGTTATCAACTTGCCAGTTTACCTCCGAGATGTAGCCCCCGAGATTGCTCACGACTACTGGATGCGCCATTTGGATGCAGTCGTAAGGCGTATGGTCCCGCCAAATCGAAGACGGCTTTGAAGGTTGACGAGAGCTAATCTGTTAATTTTTGATTCTTTCGCGCATTGCAAACTCGCGCTCATGAAGCTATCGTCCATGACAGTGTGCTTTTGTGCTCGCAGTTGAAGTGATGGCTTTGCCTAGTTTGGTAGGGAAGGGCATCGTGGCGCAGCGATTAGACATGATGGGCAACACGGCAAAGGATGACGCGATGCTCATGACGCCTTCTGCCGGCTGAATCAGCGAACATGCACATCGCCAGTACGAACGCTGACTCACCTCTTCCACCGAGTTCGAGAACCGTCGCGCTGTGGGATGTCGTGGTATATAAACACCTGGCACGGCAGAGAAAATGTCCTTGAATCCTCCTCGTTCACCCACCTCCCAGTATGTCTACGCAGAAAGCCCTCCTCCTTCTAGAGAAACAAGGCAGCTACGCTGTCCGTGATATCGAAGTTTATAAGCCTGGCCCTGGAGAACTTCTGGTAGAGATCAAGGCCACCGCCCTCAACCCTGTCGACTGGAAGATCCAGTCATCCGGCTATTTTCTCACCGATTACCCTGCGATTTTGGGGACCGATGCTGCTGGCGTCGTCAAGGAAGTAGGCGAAGGTGTGACAGGATTTGCTGTGGGTGACAAGGTGTAAGTACAGCACCAGCGTCGGTTGATTATCATGATTGACACACTGTGCGCAGACTGTACCAAGGGTATTTCACCAACCCGAAGGCGACATTCCAGCAGTACAGCATCGTGCCAGCTGAGATCACAGCCAAGGTACGGCTTGCAGCCTGCGCATCAATCTCCTCCATCGCACTCACGAACTGTGCATGACGTGTAGATCCCTTCAAACATCTCCTTTGAGCAGGCGTCGACTGTTCCACTTGTTCTCGCGACCGCCGCTTTCGGATTGTACAGCAAAAAGGTTGCACCTCCCGGACGTGGTGGTGCGGGTCTCCACCCAGCATGGAAGAGGGAGGTCGTGGCAAATATAGCGGCCAGCCTATCCTCGTCATAGGCGGATCTTCTGCAGTTGGTCAACAAGGCAAGTCTATCACGATATCATTCGTAGGACACCTCACTTACCTTCTGCGCTGATTCTAAAGTCCTGCAACTCGCAAAGCTCTCAGGCTTCTCTCCTATAATCACCACCGCCTCGTCACACAACGCCTCGTTCGTCAAATCCCTCGGTGCAACCCATGTCATCGATCGCAACACCCCTCTCGTCTCCGCTGTCAAGGCTATCACGTCAGACCCAATTAAGGTCGTCTACGATGCCATATCCGAGAAAGCCACACAGGATGAAGCATACGAGGTGCTTGCACCAGGAGGCAGCTTCATCCTCGTTCTCCCTTTTGCCATCGAGGAAAGCAAAGTCGATAACACGAAGGAGGTCGTACAAGTGTTCGGGTCGGTGCACGACCCGAATCAGAGAGCGACCGGCGTCAGCTTGTACAAGAGTTTGACAGGGTTGCTCGAGAGCGGGGAAGTGAAGGTGAGCTTCAGCGATTCTGATTTTTTTGTGAGACACTTGCTAATACATTTTTGGTCGTTGTATAGCCCAACAATGTTGAGATCGTTCCGAATGGCCTCGCTGGTATTCCGGACGCGCTGGAGAAGCTGAAGTCGGGCAAGGTTAGTGCGACGAAGCTTGTAGCACAGCCATAGGAGAAGTAATGAACAAGCGGAAGTTTCAATCGCTAATGTAATATGTAGTCATGTGAGTACCTCGAAACCGAAAGACTTGGTGGTGCTAGCAGTATCTTGTTCGGCATTCCGATAATAGCATCAGACTGTAGGGTTCATTCTTGTGTTTGGTTGATCCTCTTGCAGTCAACCTTTGACCTGAGTGGCTCAGGGTTTGTTGCACGAACGAAGATACAATATCTCAAAGGTTTGAAATTCCCCCTGAGACAGGTACTTATGCGTCTTTCACATGATACTGGTCTCGACACAACTACATGCTGTTTAGTTCATCTGTCCTCCGGTGCGTCTGCAGCTAGCTTATCAGATGTCTCAGCAAACACTTGTGTCCGACACCACCCACCAAACCCTCGACCTTTTCGACCATGCTCTTGCCATTTCTACCTCCTTCTTCCTTGTTGAGCATCAGCACCGCGCCTCACAACGTCTGCGACTTTCACTTGGTCGTGATGTCGACGTAAGGCGGTGCCGCATCGTGCGAGAAGGATCTACGCGAGAGGATATCATCGTGCGTCTTCTCTCCATAGAACCCAATTAGGATATCCCACCAGAACGTCCGAGACGCCCTGGTGTTTCTTCTTCAGGAGGCAGAAGGTGACAAGAAGATTCGAAGAAAGACAAAGAAGAGAACCGTCTACGCTTCGTTCCTTGTCTCCTGTCTTGCTGCCTCCTGCCTCATTAGGAAATTCAGCCAAGAATCTGGTACCGAGAATGACTAACGCGATGATAATGGCGCCTTCTGCTGGCTGAATCAGCGAATATGCACTGCGACATCGCCAGCACAAATGCTGACTCATGTCTTCCACCGAGTTCGAGAACAGTCACCGTCAGTGGGCCGTCGTGCTATATGAATAGCAACGGGAGAGAATAACTCCTCCTCGATCACCCGCCGCTTGCCATAATGTCTACGCAGAAAGCCATCTTCCTTCTAGAGAAACAAGGCAGCTACGCTGTCCGCGACATTGAAGTTTACAACAAGCCTGGCCGTGGAGAACTTCTTGTAGAGATCAAGGCCGCCGGTCTCAATCCTGTCGACTGGAAAATTCAGGCAACAGGTTACTTTCGCACTGACTACCCTGCGATTTTGGGAATCGATGCTGCTGGCGTCGTCAAGGAAGTGGGGAAGATGTAATAGGATTCGTTGTGGGTGACAAGGTGTAAGTAAAGCACCAGCGTGAGGTATTTATCGTGATTGACACACTGTGCGCAGACTGTACCAGGGGTATTTTACCAACCGGAAGGCGACATTCCAGCAGTACAGCATTGTGCCAGCTGAGATCACAGCCAAGGTACGGCTTGCAGCCTGCGCATTAATCTCCTCCATCGTACTCACGAACTGTGCATTACGTGTAGATCTGTTTAACTATTCTGTCTTCGTACTACTTAGCGCGCGCTTAGCGCCGTAGTTACCGTATATAAGACTTACTTTGATCAATGCACTGCTATCGCTTTTGATCCCCAACTCTCTGTGTGACCACCACCTCAGTCTTCTCTCTCAACGCTCTCAACTCTCCTGATACCTTGTTAAAAGGTTATGAGCCCCGCCTAAAGCTCATATCTTCACTCTACTTCACTTTTACACCTACTCCTCCTGTTTATGAGCTCTGATCTCGCTGATCAAGCTCAACTTCGTCGCTCCACTAGAGAGCGTCACCAAACCAACTTCCTCAGGGGTACTAGAGCTCAACCCCGCCAAAGAACAACCACCACTCGCAGGACAACCCATATTCACTCCTACTCCTTCTCCTGCTCCTACTACACCTCCTCCCTCAATGTCTGCCACAACTATCACAAAAACCGATGCTCCCTCAGCTGGACCATCCAACTCTAACGTCCCTGACGTCGAACCCCAACCCAGTCACAACGACAACCACTCTTCCAGCTTCTGAGGATCGTGAGGCGATCCCAGGTGCTCGCCATGTCTCTGCTCCCCCAGCTGATCGCCGTCGCACCCCCTTCGATACTCTTCGCGATGATGATCGCCGTCGTCACCCTCATGGAGGAGACGATGACAGTGATGACGACCGTATGGATGAGGATGAGAGGCCTCGTCGACGACGTGAGAAGCGTCCTGCTCGCCGTCCGACAACTCCCCCTCCTCCGGGCAGCTCTCCTGGTGGCTCGCCGCCGCCGCCTCCGCCTAGCTCCATAGGCACTAGGTCGACACGCGAAGTGTCGCAACTTCTGTCTGTGCCACCTGGCCACGACAACAACTTCACTATGTCACTCAGCGACATCAACAAAGCCTTCTCTGATGTTGGCAAACTTACTGGGGCTGAGACTTGGCCGATGTGGAAGTTCCGCGTCGAGACCGCTATGTCACTATACTGGAGTTTCACACACTCCGAGGTGGCCTGACCGTTCCTCAAGAGGTTACGCGGGCTGTCTTCAACGTCCTGACCGGTCATATCTCTGACTCGGTCATGGCTAACTATCTCAACGAGTACAAGCCCCACGTACTCATGGACAAGCTGCGTGAACGTTACGATCCGAAGACCACTGTGTCTGACGCGAACGAAATTTACCAGTTGTTCCACCTTCGTCGTCCTATCTACGAGATGGACAAGCTGCTCGATGACGCCACCAATATCGCAGCAAGCTTATCGCTGCTGGTGTCGACATCCCCGACCATATCTTCTACGCTGCCATCGTTGGGATTATCCCTCCTGCCTACGCCGCCACACGTCAGAACTACGAGGTCGGCGTGCGTTCTTCTACTCCGGCTGGAGAGAAGTTCCGCTACAGGCCCAACGCGCTCATTGCTGAGCTTCGTCGCGAGTTCACCAACTGGCGACTCACGCACCCCCCAAAGACTTCCGAGTCCAAGGGGCCTACCACTTTCGTCCCAAAGGACAAAGCTCACGCGCCTTCGGCTTCGCATGCCAAGGGCAAGGCCGCGGTCGAACGCTCGACCAAAACCACCACTACTGCTCGCGCGGCTGCAGCCCCCTACTCGTTGAGCAAGCCCTCCACTTCTGGTCAGGGCAACTGCTTCAACTGTGGTCAGCCTGGCCACATGACGCCGACTTGCCCTCTGCCCTGGACTGAGAAGTCCAAAGCTGCGATGAAAAAGAAGGGCATCACTCGCAAGTCCACTGCCGCCGCCGCTCAAGGCAAGAAGAAAGAGTCCGCCGCTGCCGGCTCTTCCACTGCTACTGGCTTCATGGCCAATGTCACTGCTGCTGCTGACTCGGACGAAGAGGTCCTCGAGAACCCTCACCCAAGCGCGTGGGTGAAGTCTCTTTCTAACTCGGACGTGACGATGCACGTAAGTACTTGTACCATTTCTTCTACTTTACTTCCACTGTTCGCAACTTCGTCATCTGACAAGTGCGTTCATGTCATCGATACTGGTGCTACTATACACTGTACACCATATCGTGATTTACTTTTCAACGTTCACTCTGTACCAACTATTTTACTTACTGTCGCCAACTCAGAGCAAATAAGTCTCAAACTCGCTGGCGACATGGTACTGGAGGTTGAACAGGAAAATGGTACGCATAATCAACTTATGCTAAAGAATGTCTACTATAACTCACAACTACCCTTCACGCTTATCAGTGTTTCAAAATTGGACGCTGATTATCGCTTTACTTTCTTCTCAAATACTTGTACTATATATGACTCGAACGCGTCTTGTGTAGCTGTGATACGAAAAATACACGATTTGTATTCACTCAACTCTACTCGCGTGACTTCTTTAGCAAGCGTGCATAAGTCTGGTATAACGATGCTTGAACTTCATAAAAAACTCGGTCACATCAGTTATTTCCAGATAAACAAACTACTTGAAACGTCCAAACTTATCATTACTACTCATATCACTGACCGCACAGAAACTCCGTGCGAGGACTGTATCTTGAATAATATTCATCGTACTCCAGTCCCCAAAGCTCGTACTTCGCCGTTGGCTACTTCCTTCGGTGATCACTTTCATATCGACATCTTTGGGCCACTACCCACTGCGTCGATTACTGGTCATTATCTGTACTGGTTGACTATCGTTGACGACTCAACTCGATGGTTAACACTTGCGCCATTAAAAACAAAAGATGATGCCTTTACTCAATGGGTTATCTTCTCTACTGAGCTTCTTACGCAATACAATATTCGTGTCAAGATTCTTCAATCTGACAACGATGGCGTATTCACTGGTGCAAATATGACAAACTACTTGAAGTCACAAGGTACTATACCCCGGCTTACTGTGCACGATACTCCTGCACAAAATGGTGTTGCTGAGCGCACACACCAGACTATTATGAACTTGGTTCGTGTAAACCTGCATACGGCTGCTTTACCGAACCGGTTATGGTGGTACGCTGCGCTTCATGCGGTTTATCTCTATAATCGCACTCCTCGTGCTCCTCTTCAATATAAAACTCCTTACTTTAAACGCTATGGTACTGAAGCGAACCTTGATGCGCTTCAAAAGTTTGGTCAACCGTGTATCGTATACGACGAATACCGAACCAATAAACTTGCGCCAAAAGGCAAGCGCGCCGTTTGGATAGGCTTTGCTGAATATTCCAAAGGCCACTACGTTTACTTCGGAACACGCGTAGGCGTCGAACGAAACTTGCAATTTGTTGACTCTACGGCACAAATTGAAGGGGAGAAAGAACCAAATATCGAACAACCTACTCTTGAAAAACAACTTCAACTCGAGGAGAATCCTCATGTTGAACCCATGGACATCGACGAGCCTGACCCTTCTGGTCCTAGGCGTACTACTAGAGAGCCTAAGCCTTCGCGCAAAGCTCGAGGCTTAAACTATGATGAAGTTGATACAAACATTGCCTTCTACTTGACTGAATTCAACGCATACTACGCTGAAGACGTCGGTGATCCAGTTACTTACAAAGACGTACTTAACCACCCACTCAAAATTGACTGGCTCAAGTCAATGAAAACTGAGGTTGATACCCTCGAACAACTTGGCACTTGGGAATACTGTATCCCGCCGCCAAATGCGAACATCACTGGTTCGCGCTTTGTCTACAAAACAAAATACGAACATGGCAAAGTCACTAAACTTAAATCAAGACTTGTCGCGCAAGGATACTCCCAGCGTGACGGCATTGATTACTACTCGAATGACTTATTCGCACCTGTTGCGCGTATGAGTTCACTACGATTTGTACTTACTCTCGCGGCTTCACTACACTTTGAGATTACTCAGCTCGATATCAAGTCCGCATACTTATACGGTAACATCCACGACGATGAAGACCTTTATCTTCGTCCACCTCCTGGTGACTTACTTCCAAACCTGCCACCTGGTTGGGTACTTAAACTTCGGAAGACTATCTACGGCCTTAAGCAAGCCGGACGTCGTTGGTACAAAGTACTATGCGACATACTCTTTGCACTTGGACTGAAGCGTTGTGAATTCGACAACGCAGTCTTCTACCTCTATCGAGGTGATAAACTTATACTTCTACTTGCTGTCCATGTCGACGACATTACTCTTGGCACTATCACTACTACTGTTGCCGAAAAATTTGAGATCGCACTCAGACAACATGTCGAACTTACTAATGGTGGAACTATCCACTGGATGCTTGGCATGGAAGTTGCTTATGATAAAGCCGCAGGCATTATCAAGCTTCGTCAAAGGGATTATATCCTGAACATACTTAAGCGATACAACTTTGACCACGAACATTCACGCCGTACATCAATGGTACACGAGCACAACTTAGCCCCCCGTGCTGTGACCGAACCACGTCAGGACGCTGACGCCATTACACACTACATGTCTCTTGTTGGTGGCTTACGCTACGTCGCCGACAGTACTCGACCAGACATTGCTTATTGCACTGGTCAACTAGCACGATACTTATCTGATCCTGCTAAGGAACACTACGCTGCAGCTAAACAGTGTTACCTTTACCTCAAGGGAACGTGCGACTACTGGCTTGTCCTAGGAAACCAAGCCAACCCTACTTCTACTTCACTCGTAGGTTATGCCGACTCTGATGGTATGACTACGTACGGCAATAAACCAATAATGGGCTATACTTTCACATACAACGACTCGCTTATCTCTTGGTCAAGTAAGCGCGGTTCACTTGTAACTTTATCGGTCACCGAAGCCGAACTGTACGCACTTGCTCATGCGTCCACAGAGGCCATCTATTTGAAGAGCCTCATAGATGAAATACTTAACTGCACTATGGACCCTGTCAAACTATATACCGACAGTGTGTCAACTCTTGCGATTGTTCGTTCCCCCGAGGAACAACACTCTCAACGTACTAAACACTTTAACATTCGCAAGAACTTCATCAGCGATCGTGTAACTAAAGGGTACATCACTGTGCACCACGTACCTTCTGCCGATCAACGTGCTGATACTCTTACTAAAGCACTACCTCTCGAAAAACTCAAGCACTTCAATGAACTACTTCATGTTCAGGCTTGAAGGGGAGTGTTTAACTATTCTGTCTTCGTACTACTTAGCGCGCGCTTAGCGCCGTAGTTACCGTATATAAGACTTACTTTGATCAATGCACTGCTATCGTTTTTGATCCCCAACTCTCTGTGTGACCACCACCTCAGTCTTCTCTCTCCACGCTCTCAACTCTCCTGATACCTTGTTAAAATGAACACCTGCAAGAAGCTGCTGTCTAATAAGGAGGAGCTGTGGGAGGCACTGCAGCAGGAGTGGGCTAATCTGGATATTGCGTATTTTAATGGGTTGTGCAAGTCTTTCTCAACTTGTGTAGCAGAGTTGAGGCACACAAAGGGATCATATACCAAATACTAGTTTCAATGAATTTGGATATTGCAGTTGTACACAGGAAAGTCTGAATAGAACATGTTAGGGGGGGTGCGATTGACGGGCACTTAACGCTGCTATCGCACGGATTGCGCACAGTTTCTTGTGCACAAGCAAAATCGGATTGTTTTTACCACGAACAGAATATTTGCATGGTAGAAAGTATGTACAAATCAACAGATAAAACATCATGCAGTGATGAGCCCACACCGTGAGGAAAACGTCGCGCGCTCACGGTGTCGCAACACTTTTTGCCGCTACCAGGCTGTATTGGTTGTTTCATTGTAATCACTGCGTTTACCTTATATGTCAGTGGAGTCGGAGATTGAACATTTATTGGCATTCATGCAAAAACTGATCGCAAAGTGATACTCCGCCTACAGCTCGACTATGTAAAGCGCCCGCGCTCACCGCCTGTCACAGCGATGTTCCAATTCGCTTCTCGTAAATACCTCTTAACACTGAACCTGGTTCACTGCGCGCAATGCTTAATGCATCTAATCGAAGCCGCCGGGCTAGGTGGGTGCCAGTTTGATTTCGTGCTTCAGACAAGAGACACAGTGCTTTGAGGTTGTCTGCCAGCCATAGGCAAAGCCAGTTATTTCGCTCACATATACTTCGTACCGTGACCAGACGCACATGAATTACAGCAAGTATAGTAAGTCTGCCAGCAAGTATAGTAAGTCTGCCAGTTTGCGTCTCGTCGACGGAGACTGCGCGTTGATCATTACACGTTATACAGCCTCTACGGCTTTAGCAGGAACTAGCGGCGGCGGCAGAACTGGCGGCGGCGGCGGAACTAGCTGCAGCGGAACTGGCAGCGGCAGAATTGGCAGCGGCAGCGGCAGTATTGTTCGCACTGTTACGTTGCTGGATCATACGCCGGATGTACACAAGCGTCACGATGATCTCGTCTACGTCGTCAAGAACGTCCTGGGATATCTGCAAGTACGGCGGGTGCTTTTTGCCCAAGATACCAAGGGACTTGTTGTGCCACCTTGCAACTTCAAACCCGTTGGGGCCAATCAGCTGACACGGATGCCGTCAGAAACATAAAGCGCGGAAGAGGCGGAGGGGGATCCAACGCACGATGTTCTCGTCCCAGGTGTATCGCCGTCCGCTAGAAGAGGTGAATTGCTGTTTCGAACTATCATGTCGCATTAACCTCATGCTGGCTTATTCGCGTAAGACCACAAAACGTTCGTACCTCCAGAACCCCGCCTTCGAGATATAGTCCTTCACGTTTGTGCTCCTGCCTCTGAACTGCAGCACGCTATTGCCCAGCCTCCGATGCCATTCGAAATCCGCTACGGTTCCCAAAGGCGTCGACTTCGATATAGTAGTGATACTATATTGGAAAAATCTCTTCTTCGTGGCAATCTCATAGACTGGACGGTCCTGTGCATCGAGCAGCTGGGTATTGAGTGGGTCGGCGTGGGTAGCGTGAAGTTCCATGGTTTGTTGGCTAGACGAGCGAGGTGAGGTTGCTGAATAGGTATGTGTTTGAGAGATATTATACCGGTAGACTATATCCACTCACCGCATTGATGACTGCGATCGCGGACGACGACGTCAACGACACGTTCCGGAGCCGTTGTCATCGTCGTCTAAGTTCCAGTACATCTCAATCCGTATCAATATGGTGCATTGTCATTTAGTACGCAGGTGCTAGTACAGTACTAAAGCTGTGCAATGCAGTGCTTCAAGAGCGGTATCAGAACTTTGGCACCACTGCCGGTCACTAGGAGCCCCAGCTGATCCGACGTCGGAACGCCTTGCACTTGCTGTGGCCATACCGGAGTTTGTGGGTGAACCAGAACTGGAGCCCATTACAACTCGATCCGGGGAGAAATCATCTATTGCGGGAGGAAAGTCAGACTTTCGAAGAGGTGAGATCAAAAATCAAGACGAGGCGGTACTGATGATGCGGAGCATGAACGCCGCCCACAGCTACAGTACCGGACGGAGACTTCAGGCTGATGGTGAGTGACCCAGCCGATGCTTGTACATCAATGTCCATCAAATTTTCGATTCGTCGAGGGGACGGTTGCATGTACTGGGCGGGGTGCGTACGTGCGTGCTACCCAAAACGCTGCCTGAAGCACAAATGTGGTTTTGGCTGAAGCAGGCCCATAGTCGATAAGTAGTATACATGGAAGTTCGACTGAGCGGTAAGCTAAGAAAAAAATTAAATTGATGGGTTCACGACCTTGCAGAATGCATCCTACTGAACAATCTCCCGCACATCCACAACCATACCTGAAGCACATATGATACGCTAGGGGCGCGATTGTCTCTTTGTTTTTCGTGTTGAATGGGTAGCCCCGCGAGGGTTGGGGGGAGGACAAGTGTTGCGTACCACCGAAAGAGGCACAACTGTATGATTACGGCTTGTCAATACACCGAGAGACGAAACATATCATATGACACTTACTTTCCAATTCACAAATCAACGTGCGCGAACAAGACCCACTTGGCGAAAAACTCTCCATGCCAACCACCTCACGCAGCGGAGGTCAGTACCAGGTACTAGCGGCGGAACTGACGGCGGGGGCAGCTCTAGCATGGGGCGCATTGCGAACGGCCGTATTCTTTGACCTGTTACGTTGCTGGATCATACGCCGGATGTACACGAGCGTCACGAGAATCTCGTCGACGTCGTCGAGGACGTCTTGGGATATTTGCAAGTACGGCGGGTGTTTTCTGCCCAGGATCCCGAGGGACTTGTTGTGCCACCTTGCGACTTCAAACCCGTTGGGGCCAATGAGCTGAGAAATATGCCATCAGATTTCAACGCGCGAGAAAGGTGACGGAGGGGATCGACACACGATGTTTTCGTCCCAGGTGTATTGGCGTCCGCTGGAAGAGGTGAATTGCTGTTTCGAACTACCAGGTCGCGTGATTATCAACCTGGCTTGACCACGGAACGTGCTTACCTCCAGAACCCCGCCTTGAAGATGTAGTCCTCTACGTTCACGCTCCTGCCTCTGAACTGCAGCACGCTATTGCCCAGCCTCCGATGCCACTCGATCTCCGCCGCGGTTCCCAAAGGCGTCAACTTCGATATGGTGGTGGTACTATATTTGAAAAATCTCTCCTTCGTGACAATCTCATAGACTGTATGGTCCTGTGCATTGAGTAGCTGGTGTTGAGTGGGTCAGCGTGGGTAGCGTGGAGTTCCATGGCAAGTTCTTTAGGTGAGTGAGGGGACTCGGCTACGTGCGTATCAGAGTACTCATAGATTGGTATAGTAGAACTATAGCCACTCACCTCATTGTTGATCGCATCTCAATGCAGGTATGTCACAGTGCTAGTAAGCTGTGCAATGCACCGCTCCAAGAGCGGTGTTTACAATGGACACCTCAGTATAGGAGGCACGCGAACGTCTTGCGCTGGCTGCAGCTGCAACACACGCAAATTATTAGTCCATTTCACGACACACAGTAAATGAAAGCGAAATGGACCTCTCCTTGTTGCATAGTATCGTAGAACATCTGGCGCTTGAGCGCCGTTAGGGTCAATGTCGCAAGTACTGCATCCGTCAATAGACGACAGGATCTATCACCAATGATCAGTACCTCCACAGGTCAACCAAGCATTGACGTATAAATTATGATACTGCGTAGGAATGCGAAAGTAAAAGAGAGAAGAACAGCGACTGCACAGAAAACACAATGAGAGCGACTTTGGCGTAGAACCTTGTGTGAGTGTCGGTACGTATGTAGATGGGCAGTGGATCAATGCCCGTTGAGTTCAAATTGGTGGTGATGGGGGCTGAGGGTATGCAGGATAACTGAAATGGTATGACTGGCGGAGAGTAGCACAGGAAGGCAAAAAGATGACATCCGCATAAACGACTAGTGTTCGAGTTACTATATAACGAGCGTGGCAGTGACCATCTTGGTGGTGAAGGAGGTGTGTACGACGGTGCCTATGGAGACCTCAAGGGAGATGATGGGGATGATGACTTGAGCGGTGATGATGAGCGGCCTATAGGTAGTGGTATAGAAGATATCGATCCCCCCTGGCCACTTGTTCGCATTAGGCGGCGGAGGCGAGCCAATTCGTCGGAGAGGCTCCTGTAGGTTATTAAGGCTGTAAGTAAAATGAGAGAGGATATGAAGGCACAAACACACTTTGCGGTTTGTACAGCGCCGTCATCCTCCTTCGCCGACTTGTCCACCTCCTCCCTAAGTTTCTGTATCTCAACCCGCAGCCCTTCCTCAACCTCATGCCGGGCCTGAACTGCTTCCTCCTTCAGCCTCTTCACCTCCTTCATCCCAAGGCCGTCCTCTTCCCTCCGCTTGTTAACTTCTTCGACGAGCATGGTGTACTTCTTCTTCACCTCCTCAGCTTCCTTCCTCATCCGTTCCTCTCTCTTCTTCATCTCCTCGCGCAACGCATTTTGGTCTTGCTTGAAAGATTCAACTAACCCCTTGACAGTATCCCGCAGCGTACTGTACTCCCTCTCCGCCTTTTGTGACCGCGCCGTGGACTCAGCCAACGTGCCCTCCATCTCTCGGATGGTTTTCTTCGACGTCGAAGTCTCAGACTTCAACGCAGACTTCAATGAGAGGACTTCCGCTTCCGCTCTGCGTGCGCGGTCCAAAACCTATCGTTGGCAGCGTCCAGCCGAAAGATCACCGGTTCGGAACCAGCGGAACAAACTCACCTCTTGTAACAACCTCTCCTTCCTCGCCACCACATTGTTCAGTCCCTCGTTCTCCAGTCTCAGTCTCTCTCTCGCATCCTTCAGATCCTCCGTCTGCCTCGTCAACACGCTAACCTGCCGCTGACTTAGCCTGAGCTGACCCTTCGTGTTCTCCAGCGCGTTCTTGGCGTTTAGAACACCAGCTTGTAGATCTGCGAGAACTTTCGTCGTGTTTCCTGGCGCGAACGAGGCACGTTTGTTTGGAGAGATTGGGGGGAGTGACGAAGTCGACGCATTCAAGCCATTGTCGTTTTCTTCCGCCAGAGCGCGGGCATTGCCTGAGAATAAACGCACGGAGATGAGCTTCAACCTGTCACATTGTCACCCTAACCGGTAATACGTAAGATTGTACACTGACCTACTGAAGCCACCGGTATCCCTAAAAAGAACAAGAGCGCGGTTAGCACCGGTTTTCAAACGTCGGACGATGTTAAAAGATCTCAAAGGAGCGAAGCAGAAGGCACGTACGACTGAGCGTACGTGTCGGACTGGCCAGACGTTTGTTTGGCGACGAAGTCGGTATGCCCTCCCTTATCTCATCTCCAAACGACGGTGACCGTCCGAGAGCTTTAGGCAAAGGCAGACTTGAGTCTGGCCCCGCGAGAGTGGAGAGCACTTCGAAGCTTGATCGTCGTCTGGCCGCCTTGAGAGATGCGCTCGCGCTGGTACTTCCGTTAGAAGAGGTTGGTGCGTAGGACGGGGGAGGTGGCATCTGGCTCATGGTGTATGAATCGAACTCGCTGGGTGAGTGCGGTGGTGAGAATGTACCGGGTGGTATAGGACGTGGACCGCGCAGGATGGAGGTTTCTAGGTTGTGCAGTTGGGCTTGTTGGTATCTAATGGTGTGTTTCAATGTGGACATCTGCGTCCTGATTGCAACTGCGACGAGCCAAAGGAAAAAAGTCAGCAGACGTTAGACATCGCAGACTAGCTGGAGTGTGTTTCGCAGGGGCGCGTCCATTTTTCGACGTATTACAGCCGGGCGGCACGATGATCTCAGCGGCGAGACTCAGCCACAGCCTCGCCTGACGACCTCCGCAGAGCGTAGGATACGAACACACCTTGCTCGTCTTGGAGGTTGACAATGGGGCTTGCTCGACCGTTGGTGGAATTGCGAGATGACGGTCGCGACGACGGGCGTGTCATAGAGGCTAAGGGCGATGACAGGTAGGACGGCGAGGACATGTAATCAAGTGAAAGAATGGCCGCCAGAGCAAGAGAATTTGAGCAAAACAAGCCAAGAACAAGTCTGCAAAGCAAGCATATAATCCTAGTCAAACGTACAGCACCAGCCACAGAAACGAATGGGAAAGTCGCAGTCAACGTCGACGTTAACGTTCACGTCTGCGACCTCCTTCCTCTTTTAGCCCACAGCTGGCTGTGTGCTTAGACGCCCACAATGTAACATCTCTCCTCATCATGGTCCTCTTCTCTCGCTTGCCCGTGCGTAGTCTCTCGCGGAACGCGTCGATGTCGTTGCAAAAAAATTCTACCCAATGCGCAAGAGCTCTTCACGCAGCAAAGAGAGATCTACGGTCATGGAGGACCTTTCGGTCGAGCGCGGCGTCACGCAGCAGTGAACCACCTGGACCGAAGCTCACAGAACGTGTGACGGAGAACATATACACGCTACCCAACCTCCTCACCGTCTCTCGCATTCTCGCGTGTCCCCTGCTCGGCTGGGCCATAGTGCACGACAACTTTGTGCTCGCGACGTCCTTGCTCGCCTACGCCGGACTCACAGACTGGGTTCGCTTCGCATTCTTGATGTCGCGTTACACAAAATTGAACGGCTTTGCTTGTTTCTGCGAAATCTCTCAAAGGTCGATGGATGGATGGCCAGACGGTTCAATATGCGTTCAGTCTTGGGCACCATCCTGGACCCTGCAGCCGACAAGACGCTCATGACGACGTTGACAGTAACTTTGGCGTTCAAAGAGCTCATACCCAGTGAGTGCTATCTCATACATACTTATTGTAAGGACCTACATCGAACAACGCGTGCAGTGCCTCTCGCAGTCATTATCCTGGGCCGGGATGTCCTGCTTAGCCTCTCAGCATTCTACATCCGCTACACCTCACTACCACCGCCCGTACGTCCCGCACGATCCCCCGACTCCAGCTACCAACTCATCCGTCATTGTTTGTTTCAGAAAACCTGGGCTCGTTACTGGGATTTTTCACTCCCTTCAGCCGAGGTCCGCCCAACCACAATTAGCAAGGTGAAGTAACACACGCTCTCACAATGCACCCGCAAACCCCCTGATTTCCTGTATTCCTCTAGTATAATACAGCACTCCAACTACTATTGATGGGGGTCACCACCGTCAGTCCATTGATCCCTTACGACATACAATTCGGACTACAAGGCTTTCAGTAAGCACAAATCTTCACCTCGTTTATTGATACGTCATTCATCTTCCCCACTCTCTACAGAATACTGGTCGGTATGACCACCATCTGGAGCGGCGCCTCTTACCTATGGACTAAAGATGCTGTCCGCATTGTCAAGCAGGCTCCCCCGCCAAAGTCGTGAACATTTTACCTGGTCTACAGAGCAATAAAAGAATTCATGACTGCAACCTCTCCAGACAGCCCAATTATACAAAACATACAGACATATATATAATACAGTTACGATTTACTTATGTATACTGGCACAATGAGATATCAATCACGAACGAAACAAGCTAGAAAATAAACAATGCAAAAACAAGAGTCCTAGAATAAATCACTGTCTACACTATGATGTTGCCCGTTGTTTTCCCTTGTTTTTCGCTCTAGCGGATTCCTCCCGGTGCTTTCGCACTTCGGCGAGAGCGTCGGGTATGCCAGCTTTTCTTGCGCGTTCTTGCTGCCACGCGTCCTTGGCTCGTCTGGTAGAGAGAGAGAAAGACGGGGAACTGTGAGATTCCAGGCAAGGGAGGACAAGAGGGGGCGGACTTACTGTGTGCGCAGTATGAAAATCACAGAGAGCGTCACATTCTTCAACGTCCATTTCGCGCGCACAGGTGCTGGAAGACGAGGCGTCGCATGAGGGAACCCAATCTTCGCGATCGCCGCCAAGATTTTCTCCTCCCTACAATAACCCATAAGATATGAACGATCTGCAAAAAAAACTAGACTTACAGCCGTTCACTCTTGGCAAGAAGCAAGAGCAAATACTGCTTCTGGCTGCCCAGGTTATCCCGCAGAGTGGACTCCCTGATCCACTTCGCCTTCAGGTAGTTGATTTGAAGCACAAGACCCTTGCATTCGGCTTTGTGCCGTGCCTCAAACGTCTCAAGTTGCGCAGAGTCCCTGTGTCGCAATCATCCAATGAGTACACCATAATAACCCTAGAAGAGGCAGGGCAGAGAACAACTCACGCAGAACACTCATGCCTACCCCACTCATCTTGCATCGCCTTGATCTTCTCCTTCTCCGCTTTCGCTTCCTCCTTGAGAACACGGATCTGAGTCTGAGCCTGCTTCTGCACTCGCTCCGCTTTTGCAGCGTCCTCCTTTCTCTGGTCCTCCAATCGCTCCTTCTGACTCCTCAGCTGCTTTAAGTCTCGACCAAATGCCTCCGCATCCCTTCTGACGCGTCTCAAGTCTGCTTCAAGGGCAGCGACAGTCCGTGACATATCCGTCTTCTCGCTGACCACGCGGGCCTTGTCCTCTTCAGCCTTCTGCAGCTCGTCCGCTTGGTTCGAGAGGACTTTGCGGAGCTCCTCGATCTCGAGGAGTTGGAGGTCCAACTCGTGCCGGCGTTGGTCATGGGACGTTTGTGATGTAGCGTGCTGCTCGCGAAGCTTGCTGACATGCTAGGCACTATAGTTCAGTACCAGGGATAAATCTCGTGAAGGTACGGTGAACGAACCTTCGAAACATCGGAGAACTGCTTTTGGAGGGTTTTGTGGTCAGAGACGAGCAGAGACCGTTCACGACGCAATTGCTCGATAGTTTCCACGTTCTCGACTACCTTTGCCTCAAGCAGCCGGGCCTTTTGCTCCGCGTTGGAGTTTGCTACAACACACACCAGTCAGGGCAGGATAACATGAGTCAATCTTTTATCAGGCGTACCACGTAGTTCATTTTCGAGCTCATGATTCTCATGCTTGACCCGCTGAAGCTCTTCTCTCACATCGGCCATGTCCTATGAAGGAGTTCAATGCACACCCCATACCATTTGTTTTAGATGCTTACAGATTCTGTGCGTCGAAGCTGTAGAATAACTTCCTCCTTTTGCCGTTCTGCCTGGGTCTGTTCCGTCGCGAAGCCTCTCAGGCGCGATCGCTCTGACTTCAGCTGAGCTTCTAGATCCGCGACCATGCGTTTCGCTCTTTCCAGTTCCTAAGATACAACGGCATGAGCACCATGAATTCTCGACACGGTCACGAAACCTACCCCTTGCATCCCAGCCGCACCGCGCTCGGTTTCGGAGTAGCGCTTAATCTCGTCCTTGGCTTGTCGGACTTCCGCGTTCAGACGGCTCGCTGCGTCCTTCAAAGTGGTATTCTCGCCTAACAGCTTGCGTCTTTCAGATTTCCATTGCTGGTCCATGGTAGCCAAATGCGCGTTCACTGCCTGCAAGTCAGCTCGCAACTTATCGCTGGTTCGTGTAGGCGGCGTCTCCGGCTCCGAAGGCATGGATGTGTCAGCAGGGTCAATGAACGAACTACGCTGGGGCTCAAGTAGCTGGCATATGCGTAGAGATCAATAATCCGCACCTTTCATCTCCTGTTGAGCGTTGCTGCAAGGCACGAGTATCCACTTTGATATGACACTTCTGGCAACGTAGCTTCTCCAATCTGCGAATCCTACGTTCTTCCCGCCGCTCAAGACGAGCCACGTCATCTTCGAGTGAGATGATCTTTGCTCGGGCATCCTCAAGCTGGTTGGTCAAGCTGACAGCACCGAGGCCTGCATCTTCGAGACGATCTAACTTCTCGTCGATGCTTTCATTAGCTCGCTCCAGCTCGCTTTGTAGGCGCTCAATTTCAGCTACGAGAGGGGCGGCAGTAGCGTCATGCATAGTTGATTGGAGCCATGATAGCTGGAAAAGTATGAATATCAGCACAAATGACAACGTATTCTGCTTACATCTCTGAGAGGACCACCAGGAGTCTTAGGGCTTTTGAAGGATAGATTTAAGATATGGCGGTGCATGGGAGATATGCCACCACCGAGAGTCTTGCCAGGAGTGCTGAAGGTGTTGCTCTTCAGGGTCTTCAGTCGTTCCAAAAGGTCATCTCGTTCCTGTTCAAGCATCTCAATCTTCGTATCCTTCGCTTTCTCCATGGCTTTCCTCGCGGGAGACTGCGCAATAAGAGCCTTGAGTCGTGAGATCTCTTTGTGGGCATCGTCTAGCTCTATTTCCATTGCAGCGACATCGGGGTCGGGATCTAATGTAAGTCTTGAGGGCTCGCTGTGCAAACGTGATTTCTCTAGCTCCCGTTCAAGCGCAAGTACCTTGGCTTCAAGCGCAACTATATCTTCCTCGTCCGCACGCATCTTATCCTCAGCTGCGTCTAGGGCTTCTTCCATCTCTTTGGTTAGCTGAGAGGCTCGTTCCGCATCCGCCTCTAGTTCGGAGTTTTTCTCGCGTTCCTGGTCGAGGACTTCCGTAAGGGCGGCTAATCTCTCTTTTGTAGAGCCAATCAACTCCTCGAGGGACTCGATACGGTCCACCGCAGCGTCACCTGCCCGTTCCAGCTCGGCGACAATGCCCCTCTCTTCCTGCAATTCCTCGCGGGTAGAGTGTAGATCCTTCTGCAAATTGTCGATGCGCTGTAAAGTGTCCTGGAGCTCTTCGGACTTGAGATGAAGTTCTTCCTCGAGTTCGGATACGAGCTTTTTCTCTTCACGCAGCTCCTGTTCCAGAGTATCGATACGGTCGTCTGCCCGCGCGGCTTCATCCTCGAGATCCTTGATTTGAAGATTAGCGTTCTTCAGATCAGCTAGAACTTCGCTGACACGCTCGTTGGCAGCATTGACCGCACCACCTAGATCTTGACCTGTCTGCAATGCGTTTTCAGCTTTGTCTACACGCTCCACCAAGACGTCCCTTTCCACGATGACTTCAGCAAGCCGCCTTTCAGCATCCTTCACCGCCTGGGCCTTGTCTCTCTCAGCCGTCTGCGCCCGATCCTCTGCAACACGAAGCTTTTGGTAAATGTCGTCCACTATGTCTTGCACCCCTTTCTCCACCTCGCCCATCCGCTCTCTCCACTTCTCCTTGTCCCTCGCGCGCTCAGTCTTCTCTTCTTCAAGTGCCCTCTCAGCACTATCTTGTCCCTCGCCAGCCTTCTCCAACTGCATCCTTAACTCTTCTACCAGCTCTTCCATCGCCGCCTTCTCCTCAATCCAATCTTCTGCGACGTTTTCGACGACATCATTCAAGCCCAAAGGGCCTGCACTGACACGTCTCCCTGCGCTCGCACGTCGATTCCAGGTTCCCCCCTGTGTTGGCATGTCATAGCCACTAGTCGCCGACTCTCCGCCATCCTTTCCCATACAATCTTGATATGCTCGAAGTTGGGCAACAAGCGACTCATTCTCCTCCTGCAACTTCCTGTTCAAGCCATGCAGGTAATTGTTGAGCTTACTGGCGTTAAATCGACCGACGCCGTGTCCGCGATCTCCCAGACCAACGGCAGGATCGAAAGACGCGTTCGCACGAGCATGAATGACAAGATCTTGTGACGACGCTGTAGAGAGGAAAGAAGCTCTGTCGGCTGCTCCATCATAGCCTCCTGGAGACTCGTTTCCTGACCCAGAATCAGATTTCGCTGTCCAACCCTGAGCAAGGGGATGAGACAGTCGTCTTTGAAAAGTCCCTCGTGGACCCGGAGTGACTCCTGCAAATGCGTTTTGCAAGTTAACCCCATGAGTGGCAGACACAGCTGAATTCCTTGGTTGCTGCCTGAGACGAGGCCTTGCGGTGGAGTTGATGACAGAAAGGAGAAATGATCGTTTGTGGGCATTGGGAGTAGCAGCATGGTCCACCTGCTCTGCTCGCCAAGTAGGTTGCTCCTCTTGGCTTTCATCATGTTCATCGTCGGGTTGTGACGGTGTTGTACTGGCTTGCTGATTTGGCTGTACATTGAATCGACGGCGTTGTAGAAATGCAGGAGTTGGAGTGAGCATTGCAGATGGCTCTGGAGAAGAGAAGGCAGTGGAGGGGGCAGCCGGAGAACGATGCTGCTGCGCCATGGCGTCCATAGTCCTGTCAGCAGTTCGGTTTGCTTGTGTGAGACCTTCTTCAGACGAGAATGTAGGCTCTCTTTCCGAGGCAGGGTCGCTGACGTTGTTCCGCTGCTCCGTCTCCATATCAGACCCGAGCGAGAGATCCGGTGGCGCCAAGGCCGACAGGCCAACGGGGTCATCCTCGTTTGCGACAAAAGACTGTACCGTTGAGTTGTACGGCATTCTAGGAGAGAAAGCATTCACAGGCGAGTTAATCGCTGATGGAGGTAGTGGGACAAATCGTGCAGGCATCGGTGAAGCACTGGCTCCTCGAGGGGTGAGCATAGGTGACGCAGTGGCAGAGCGAGGAAGAGGTATCGCAAAAGCAGATGTAGGTGAACCATCCTGTGACCTAGACTGGTGAAGAGAAACGGAATTACAAGGCGTGGAGTGTGTTGACGACGACGCCTCAGATGGAGTATTGGTGCGCGTGAGGGAAGGTGTTCGGGTGTTTCGCGAAAGAGGGCGTCTGAAGGCAACGTTCCGTAGTTTTTCAAATGGAGATGGCTATTTAGGACCTGTCAGCTACTTTCGCAGGGCATCATCAGACTGTTGACGCACCTTGGGTTCCGACCTCAAACTGACAGAGTAGTCGTATTTCTTTCGTGGAGTTGGCTCTAAATCTGGTAGAGGAGGAGAACCAGGGCGACTGACAGATCGAAGAGCGTCTGATAAGTCCAATCCATCTTCCCCTGTTGCGTCGGGCGAAGGCAAATGCGGGTCCCCAAGTGAGCTATCTCTGAGAGAGGTCTCCTGGTCACTACTCCGGATTTCAAGGTCATATGGAGCATTTGGTAGACTCGGTATGGCGCTGATGTCAAAACTATACTCTTTGGGTGGTATTGCGTGCTGCCTTGAGATGCTACTCCTGGACGCGGATAGCGCTGACCCTGACTTGCTGGATCTCGAGGCAATGGAGTGTGCGAATCGAGCAGTGCTACCTGCACTCAACGGCTGCTTAATTGTGGACATCGTGTGCGAGTACGTAGTAGGGGTGGAATGAATTGGATTGGACTCGTTCGAGAGGTCCATGTCGATTGAATCGGTCTCATCTGTGGGCTGCTCGACAGAATCATCGAAGGCAGGAAACGAAGGCAGTGACGGAAGGTCTCCTCTTTCCACGTCTTCAATTCGTCTCCAAACTCGCGAGGGGGTCTCCAGCATTACATTCATTTTCTGTAAACTGCATCGTGTTTGCGCAGCAGTTTAGGAGGACTTTTAGTGTACTCACGTTTGTCCGAGTTGCTTAAAGGTAGCTCATTCGCTTTCCAAGGTGGTGTTGGGGAGCTCTTCCCGCTACGCGTGCGCCGACGGATCAACACTGTCGGGGTAGAGGGCAAGATAAGTCGGCCTCTGCCAAGCGCGCTAGACCCTTGTGTGTCGACGCGACTTCAACTAAGTCACGTGACCGTTCTCTGCTTCACACGCCACGAAGGGGAATCAACACGACAACACAAAGGGCGGGGGCAAATGGAAGCTTGTGCCAACTTCAAGAATAATTCTCCTCGAACGCTCGATTCTTAAGACGAGAGCATTGAAAAAAGCTATAAAATTGATACATAGCGAACTAATTATCCGAGACAACAGAGACAACACTTCCAAGAGGCCATTACGTGCGTTCCGAATCTTCCGCAACCAACTCAAACCAAAAGAGACAAGGCAGCAGAAATATCGACAGGAGCGTTACAACGGAAACAACAGTGTCCTGCACAATCCGCCGCTCCCGACTCCGACCTAATAGTGCGGCCGGAACATATCCCAGATGACTGTGGCAGCGTTAAACGTCTGAGCACTTCAAGTTACAGGCCAACGCCTGTGGTGACTGGGCTAAAGAGTACTCGTTAGCATGCATGTGAAGTGGGACAGATTCAGAGAGACTCACTGTTTACCATGTGGGGGAAAGCGCTGAGCGAGGCCGCAAGGGCCTGGGTTGCCGACACAGTTCACGTCGAGCGTGAGGATGTTCTGCTCGGGGATCCTGGCACTGTCACAGTAGGGAGGGGTGGGGCCGTTGTAGCCGTTGCGAGTCCAAGCGTCGTACGCGATTGCAACAGCACAGAGATCAACTTTGACGCTGTTGTAATATCCACCACAGCAGTAGGTGATCTGCACGCCGGAGAAGCGACACATGGCGAAGATATGGATGGGACGCTTGGAAAAGGAATGAGCTGGATGGCGAGGACGACAACGAGGACGAGTATCGAGAAGTGGTGTTTGAGAGTAGTGAGGATGACAGTGTCAACGATGTGGGAGAGCGAGTCGGAAGACTTCAAATGGAGAGAGTCCCCACTCTCTCTGTGTCTACTTATAATGTCGAGACATGAAAGGACACGCGGATGCAGGGAATCCCTCTGCCTGAGCCTGTGAAGTCCCCCAAAAGGTTTTCGCAGCTGCGTAGTATGTCTGAAACGCGCTACCTCAGCAACGACAATCTCAGAAGCTCAGCAACTTGCAAAAGGTACTAAAGCCGTCCTTTGTGTTGATGTGGCGAGGATGTGCCCATAACGCGTGTCTCTGGCCTGGGCGGACTGGATCGGGGAGCGTCTACTGTGTTCCGTGTCAGCAAGCAAAAAGCAGTGTCCTTTGAACATGAACAGGCGATACAGGGTCAAAGGCATCAATAATCGCGGTACCAGAGGTCTTGCCAACTCGAAGACGTAAATTCTGTATTGCTCCCCTGCTTACCTCGATCATGCATCCGGGCTGTCGACTGGCCTAATAAATTGCTACATCGTCGCTCGAGACCGCATAGGTAGTCCGCTGGTTATTTTCCGATTTCCTGTTAAAACACAGACTGTTTGTGAAGTAGGAATTGTCAAACCTGGTTTTCGAGTGAGCTACATAAACTGCGAAGGTATGAGGACAGAGGCCATTGTTTACCATAGTCCGACGTCAAAACCCACCTGAAAAACCATTTCTTCAGATCCCAGCATCAAGCTGCGCAAAATGCACGTGTAAGTGACTGCTTGCAGGAACGATGTCGGAACCTCCGTTGATCGAGCCAGGTTAGATATCCGTGGGAGTAGTGGCATTCCACCGAGACATTAAATTGGCCTGCCGAGAAGATTCCAGTTCCCACGATCGTATCTGTGCCCTTTTGCGACGTTGGCCGTTGCCCTACACGCGGCGGGGGTCTGAGTCGGTTGGATATCACATCACAGAGAGCGATCGTCGAGAGTTTGTTCTTGCCGCCACATGCAGCTTCAATAGTAGCAGAAAAAATGTGTCACACGCACCTCGTGTTTCGGGAGTGGAGGCTGGCTTCCCGCTATCCCCCGACCACTGGAAAACCGATGGCCTCACACTGTAATATCTTGTCAGCGATGGCTACTGTCTCAGCTGCACGTCGCTCCGGTATGTATCATCGACAGGTAGCACACGCACTGGCAGAGGAGCGAACCGCGGAGCGATAGGCTACACCGTTTAAATTCTTGACTTTGAACCATCGCGGTGACGAACCAGAGCACGAAGACAGCCGGCATCTACCGAACAAAGGACAACGCGTCAACACACACAAATAACGCGTCCACCGATCATGCATCTGGAATCTGAGAAAGCCTCGTGTTTCACAAATCAAGATTTGACCAGGACCCTGCAAAAGACCCTGCAGAAATACATTAGGTGATCTACACTACTACATATCGGAGAGCAACAAGGTTTCGAAAATGACGAGAAGGCTATTATTATTACATGTACGACAAGGAGCTACGGAGTCTAGCTCGGTTGGCTGCAGGTGCAATGCGAGCAGTTACACGCAGAAGGATTCCTTTGGACAGCGCAGTGCCGTCGTTTGCCCCGGTCACTAGGCCAAAGCAAGTAGGTCACTATCAATCACACCACAGTCAGAAAAAAATCAACCCCCAAAGAGACCACGGACAGCATCTACTCACTCTTCACAATGATCACATCGGCCGTCCAGCGCATCACACTCGCGCGTCTCAACGTTGACTTCGACCGGGTCAAACCCAGCACAGCCATTCGTTGGTTTAAGGCCGCTGTTCCAGCGCCGGTACGCCTCTTCGTATTCTCGGTAGGCGTCGCAGCGATGCAGCTTGTATTGCCCTTGGAGGTGCCCCCCACAGGTGTACTCGTGGCGCCAGGTTGAGTAGTAGCACATCTCGTCGAGCTGGATGATGGGTAGTGGCGGATAATGTGTAGGCGGGTGAGTGGCAGGTCGGAACAATGAAGGCGAAGAAGTTCGTGGTATGGGGTACAGACTCTCCTCCTCGAGGCTATTTGAGCCCTTGACGACGATCGGCACACGTGCAGAATGCAGCGTATATCGCAAACTGCGGATTTGTGGCCGTGGAAAATCGCGAAAGGATCCTTTGTTCGGCGTGTGTTATCCGGATACCTCGAGTCAGTGGGAATACGGTAGGCGGTGCTCACATCAAATGAATTCTGTGAGGAGCATGCATTAGGAGGGCAAGCATTGGTTAGTGAAAGGGCAAGAATTGATTAATGAAAGGACAATTCCGATACCGCTATCGTTGAGACATCTCTGCAACATGATACGAGAAAAACACCACCCTATTTGTTACGACGCGCATCAATTAGCAGAGTACAGGGGCTGTGATCCCAAAAATTGTGACAAGCCGTACGAACGAGAGACCCTGAATTTTGTACTGCAAACTTATTGTGCCCGTCTATTGCGTCGCTGCCAGTTTGAGCGCGGCGGCGTTATCCAGAACGGTGAACGACGGGCCGCCCCATGACGTTGTCGCCTTCATCTTCTCGGGAATACCATCGCTACCCAACGTTCCAGCGATGCGAATAGCCTTTCCCAATGTTTGCACCTACCCGTTATTTGAGTGAAGGTTCCCATCAATACGTGCGACGATAGATGACTTACCCGAATTTCTATCGAGTCTGTGAATCTGCTGAGTTGACGCGTGATAACTCTAGACCACAGCATAACAATCAGCATATGCCAGGGACAAGTAAGGAAAGCAGATCTAACCCTGCGATGCTTTCTGCAAGACGATGGTCAGGTCGCTCAGCCTCAGCCAGCAGACCGGGACGAAAGATTATCACGTCGTCATAGCCGAGAGCAGCAAGGGCCTGCTCAGTCAGACCTTTACTCCTATGCATACTATTGTGAGTAATAGATCCCCAGCGTTGTTAGTGGGATGCTTGCTTTGAGTACAAAAGAAACGAGGACGTGCTTGCACCAGTGGACTGCATAGAGTACAATCATGATTTAAGTTACACGCACAGCACAGAATAAGCTCACTGATAGGTAGACCAGACGCTGTTTACGGCTTGTGTCTTCGGATTTCGCAGCTTTGGCAGCGTTGACGACATAGCTACAAAGTAATCGTGAATACGCCCTTTCGAACTAAACGCAATGAACTTACTCTCTGTCAATTCTCTCGAATGCCGCTGCGCTACCAGCAGCCTTCCGCGTAGTGCCGAGGCTTCAAATCAAGCATGACAGAAGGTCATAGTAAGCTAACATGTTTTCTTCTTGCACAAAATGTGCAAGAGAACATGAAGTATAACCACGTACGTTATGTAGACGACATCCCAGTTACCCTCTCTCACGGTCTCCTGCTCGATCCTGTCAAAGTTGACGGTCTTTTGCTCGAGCTTCTCTGCGTTCGGTAGCTGCGCCTGATCTGTAACTCTACGTCCGTACTCTCCAACCTTTGTGTACTGCTCGGAGGACAGCAGTTCGCGCAAGAGGTGTTTACCGACGGCGCCGGTGGCTCCAAACAGGAGAGCAGAGAGTCCTACGGTCGTTGTTGCAGTCTAAAGATTTGTCTAGACTTGAAGCGATAGAACTTGGAACTCACCTATACCAGACATGCTTAGTAGGTTGTGTGAGATGACAAGGAAGAAGAGGAGACAACAGTCGTCGTGCAATGTCCGAGCGCTCAGCTGCTTCGACGTTGCTTCGACGTCAGAGTGAATCTGACGATCTACCACGTAAGCCAGCTTACGTGCAGAACTCGCAATAGCACAACAAATTCTATCGTGCAAAATCATACATGCTAATATGGCAGTCACTAGGAAATGATACGTTCGTACACCAGGCCTACGCGTGTTGTGTTATTTCTACTTCGGAATGGTTCCCAAGGTTCCATTATCCTCGACGTGCCTTCGCTCAACTTTGCCCAGCTCAATCCACTTCTCATCATCGTCAGCCAAGCCACCGGTAGTCTCCCACATCAACATTCCGTGGCTCCGCGTAAACACCACTGGGTCGTCACCAAACTCACCGACGACTGACCTTTCCAGAGTTCGCAGAGTCGACGCATGAGCAAAAGCCAGGTCGGTTTGTACCTCGGAGCCAGTCATAGACGTCAAATTGTTCCCGGAATGGACCGTGCTGCGACTGTCCCAGGCCCGCATATGGAGAAGAAATCTAGCGGTGAGAAGTCCTGAAAGTGGAAGAAGGAAAGCGTCGAGGGTACGCTGTAAGAACCCGCTTGGGGCGCGCTTAGTAGTTTAACAAACGCAGTCAGAGAATGCAAGCTCTTGAAAGAAGCTACGCTTACAAAGTTGAGGATGACTGTAGCAAGGTTGAGCATGGTGGCTATACTGACAGAACGAGAATAGAGTGAGTAAAACGTGAATCCAAGCATTAACCATGAACGACTCGGATACTCACGCGAAGTAGGAAACACCTAAGCAACACGTTCCGGTTAGCAGGGTCACCTTAGCTCGGAGATCAACATAGAGAATGCTAACCTTGCTCCAATATCATCACAGTAATTGTATTTCGCTGCGATCGGAGAGAGCCAGCTGCCTTCACCGCTTGTACGCACCGAAAGGTGGTAAGGAGAGTCGTAAAGAATTCGAACACACACATCAGGATCGACAACAGGGTGCTGACACTGCACGGAGGATGCCGCCTTGAGCACTTTCAACATATAAAAAAAACGTGCTGGGCAGTACTGACACTTTGGTGTTCGAAGATCCTGTGCATTTCAATCCAGGCACATGAAGCTGGCATTTCGGGAATGGAGGTCAGTAGTCTTGTAAACGTAACGAATGCGAGAATGCTCACGCAATCAAGCACAACGCATATCAGTGCCACTGCTCCCAAGAAGCAAAGCACAACTTTATTCTTGGACCACATTGCGTACGTCCGCATCGTGAACACCGCTACAATCAGCACAGTAGTCAGATCCTTGACAACCCTGACAGTACGAATGTTGACCACTTACTAAGGACCGCGGCCCTTGCCAGAACACTTATACCTCCTATGAACTTGTACCACGTATCGCAGCTAGACCCAAGTTTACCTGCAACCGCCAGGAGATACAGTACATTGGCAAGCAGGGCGTAGCGGCATAGGATGTACAGAGCTGTTGAGAGGCGAGGAAAAGACTTTTTTGTCCACAAATACTGGATCTCGTAAGGGAATGTGAGAGCGTAATCCCAGTAGAGAAGTGCTACATTGACGGTGGTGAGTGCACTAAACAAGACAGATAGCGAAGTCATTGAGCGTACCGAGACTAGCGTATTGAATGCGAAATTCAAGAAAGCTGAGACCAGTAGTCTGTTAGCCGTGACGGACCACAAAAGAAAAAAGAGCTGATACGGACTGGGTAGTGGCTGCTGCTACTGCCTTGCTAGACATGGTCGGAACGGCAGGGGGTGTCGGATGGAGTGAAAGCACAGGCGGGTGGATTGCGAGAGCTCAACATAGAATGAGTCGCTTATAAGACTACTACCTGACGAACGTGCGTCGGTGAACTGCATGAGACATGCAAGTAGTAAGACTTACGGAGAACGATGACATCCTTCTACTGCAGTGAGACTTGACTTCTTTCCTGATGGGTGGAAATTGATAGAGTTGAGCATTGTCATCAGCATCGCCAGCAGAGAATACAACGACAATGACACTGCGCACCTTGGTCGGTCAACGGCAGATCGTGGGAGCGAGGAGTAAAGGCGATCTTCAACTCACACTTTGGTCGCTGAGTATGCAGAAAAAACAAGGTTGGTTGTAAGATCCTGTACTCAGAGGATTATATGTCGGCGGAGCGCTTTCTAGGCCCACACCCGTGCCTGCTACAGGGGACTCGGAGTCAGTGAGTATTATTGCAGCACAGGCCCAAGATCTGATGGCTGAAGGTACACAGAAGAAGAGGGTTAAAGCAGTTAGCGGTCGCAAGCACAAAAACGTGCATGTGCTTACTGGCTACAACGCATGAGC
The DNA here is from genome assembly GCA_022592445.1 of Cytidiella melzeri. Taxonomy (NCBI): domain Eukaryota; kingdom Fungi; phylum Basidiomycota; class Agaricomycetes; order Polyporales; family Irpicaceae; genus Cytidiella; species Cytidiella melzeri. Next base: position 90,980 of record JABYQR010000105.1, on the reverse strand, counting down.
TGTGCATCTGTGGGCAGGTTGGTCTTCGAAAAGATGCATGGACCATATATCTCTAACTGTGCACCTAGTAGTGAACACATCAGGAGACAAAGTAACTCCCCGAGCATCCATGAATGCTCTGGAGTGGTCCGCTGGTAGCGTGGGTAGACTCCTCGCTGTTTCCTGATGACCAGGAAACAATCTTCTATGCTTCCTCCACTCCCCTCACAAAAATGGATTAATGAGACCTCTACGATCCTGAAAGTGTATGTTAGTAAGGCTGCCACGGTCAATGCATCCCAGTTGCCATGTAGTTACGAGGGCTTCGTGGCGTGGGAATTTTGTGATAAATTTAGCATTTGAATCAGAGACTTTTGTCAGGTTAAATCGAAGACAATAAAAATCCCAGCATAAATACAAAAAATAACTCGCTTATAGTTCATTGCCACTGCGCTAGAGAGTAGATTCCAAAATCCACTTCTATGTCTGTATGCTCAGACGCGTCCTCACCCGTCACAACATAATCGTTGCCACAGTACCGACATCCTCGACTGCAGCAGAATTGTGATACACAACCTCGTGCCTCTGCTCAACCCTACCAAGCTCAATCCACTTCTCTTCGTCAGCCGAACCACCGACCCCCAGTCCGTCGACAGTCTCCCCCGTCGACGTTCCACCGTGACTCCGTGCAAATACCACCGGGTCGTCACCAAACTCGCCCACGACCGACCTTTCCAGGGTTCGCAAACTTGACCCGTGAGCAAAAGCTGGGTCACTCTGGGAACCTATCACGCCAGTAGACGTCGTGCTGTACGCGGAACGATTCATCGTGCCTTTATTGTCCCAGGCCCGCATGTGGAGGAGGAAACGAGCAGTGAGGAGTCCTGAAACCGGAAGAATGAGAGCGTTGAGGAGACGCTGTAAGAACCCGCTCGGAGCGCGCTTGGTGGTAGTGGAGAAAACCAGCGTTCAAAGGAAGTTAAGCTTTTATAGGTACAGGAAGATGTACTTACAAAGTTGAGGATGACCGCAGCGATGGTGAGCATGGTGACGATCCTGACCAAACAGATTTGAAGTCAAGCCGGATGTCAATGGATCATGATGGACGAGGCTCACCCAAAGTATAGCACACCTACGCAATAGAGTTTTTCAGATTCATCGTAGCTCGGACAAGTGATGCAGAACTTGAATGCCAACCTTGCTCCAAAATCATCACAGTTAGTGTGTTTCGCTGCGATCGCAGAGAGCCCGCTGCCTTCACCGCTTGCACGCATCGAAAGGTGGTAAGGACGGTTGTGAAAAATTCGAACACACACATCAAGATCGATAGCAGGGTATTGGCACTTGTGGGGGAATTCTGCGATGAGCAATGCTAAGACAGTGACATACTGGAAAGGACTCATATCTGAATGCTCAACGACCCTGTGCATCTCAAACCAGGAACATGAAGCTGGTAAGGACGTTAGTAGCATCGTACGCGTTGCTTGAACCTATATATGCAGGGAGCTCACACAATCAAGCGCTACGCAAGTCAATGCCAACACTCCCAACACGCAAAGCACCACTTTGTTCTTTGACCACATAGCGTACGTGCGCATTGTGAAGACCGCTGCATCCGACACGGTCGTCAGAGCTCTGGCCGTATTGACACGAGGTGTGACGAATATGGTTCACTTACTAAGAACGGCGGCCCTTGCTACAACGCTTATCCCTCCTATGAACTTGTACCACGTATTGCAGCTAGATCCAAGTTTGCCGGCAACGGCTAGGAGATACAGGACGTTGGCAACTAGGGCATAGCGGCAAAGGATGTAGAGAGCCGTAGAGAGGCGGTGCAAAGACTTTCTCGTCCACAAGTATTGGATTTCATGTTGGAGCGTGAGAACGTAATCCCAGTAGAGAAGGGCTATGTTAACGTTTGTGAGTGCACCTGAACAAATTAAAAAGCAAGGTCATGGAGCGCACCGATACTGGCATATTGAATGCGAAATTGTAGGAAGCTGAGTACGGTAGTTTGTTAGTTGCAGACTGGCTCAATAACAGAAGGGCACTGAAGACGCACTGGGTGGTAGCTGCTGCTACTGCCTTGCTGGGCATGGTTAGATCACTTGGGGGTGTGAGATGGAAAACGGGTAGATTGCGAGAACTCGGCTTATAATGAGATACTAGTGTGCAGGAAGCACCTCGCTTGATGTGAGCAGCGAAAGATTGCGGCGCAGAGAGATGGACCAGATGTGACCCATCTCTGGTGTTGTTACCCTTTGACAAACGTGCGTTGTTGACTTGAATGAGAAGTGAGTAGCACGAGCCACAGTTAAGAATGCAACCGTCCTTCTGCTGTTGCCCAAGATACTGATTGGTACCGAACGAGACGATGAACTGGTCCTCGATAATTCATCGCTACACAGGAGAATCCACTTCCTGCTTGTGCGATTTGCGTGAGAAAGGTGGGATGGCTATGCTCTCCCTTGGTGTCGCTGCAGACGAGGTGACTGTCAGGAACCTGATTAAGTTGTACAGTGGCATCAGCATAGCGTAAAACGTAACGTCATCTCCTAAGCTGCATGACTTGATCAATCAACGGCACCGAACGAAGGCGATCCTTTACTCACGCTGTGATACACTTGATGCTAGATAGGCAAACCCAAAGCTGACCACAACCTCCTGCAAGTCAAGGATTACACGTCGACGGAGCAGGATATTGGGACAAGAACGCAAAGTAGCCTAACTCGCAATCGGTGAATAATATAGGCACTGCGCGGACCTGAACGTTAGGGCCTGACGATAGAGAAGGCGGCCAGAAGAATTAGCTTTGATGCGGTTACAAGCTCAAAAACGTGCGTGAGCTTACTGGCTGAGATGCGTGAGATGTGCATTTGTGAGCAGAGTCTCTTTGAGAAGAATGCGTAGCTGGATGCACTAACATAGGGCTCAGGCTGTGAAGCTGCGTGCACTTAGCAAATAGGACACCGTCTTCCATGCTCTATCCAACTGTACAAATAGTTGAGAACGAGGTAGGGTGAGACGTACCGGACAAGTTCCCTTCGGCGCTTGATAACGCAGCCGCCTCATGCGGGAAGACGTGCACACGACTTGAATTGAACGTAGAAACAACAAAACGGCTGCCACTTGAACGACGGGTATGCAGCTTTTGCCTGTAGGAGCTCCCATCAGCAATCAATTGAGTGGCAACCACTTCCGACAAGAGATGAGAGTCACATCCGTATTCGAATTGTAGTGTCTCGATGTGTTAGTACCAGTACAACATGCAGTGACATCTGAGTCGCTACCTGAGCTTGGACCTGGCGGGCCGTTAGTGAGGCAGATACGTCAGTTAAGAGCACAAACATAGATGCGGCATACGTTCTCAACCCCGTCTGTAGGGTGTGCAATGGCTGTCTTCGAGTGGTTGACTGGCCAGCGCAAGATGTGCTGACTCGGAGTCTTTGTGGCGTGGGAACCTTGGTGACCGTTTTGGTCATTTTCAGAGGTCTTGGCTCGTCTAGGCTTGAGTGAGATCTCAGACCTACATACATAGATGACTTCAAGTTGCTACCAGTTCGCTGGAGTACACTAGAGACTCGAATTCTACCTCACTGTAAGCCCGCAGCATTCAGTCGCGTATCCCCCTACTATAACATGATCGTCGCCACCGTACCATGATCATCTTCGACTGCAGCCTCAGTATCACGACTCTCAACCTCGTTCAACCTCCGCCCAATTGTTTCCAGCCCAATCCCCTTTTCTTCATCCTCAGACCCGCCAGGCTCTCCCGTCGACGATCCGCGACTCTGTGCAGACACCACCGGATCCTCACCGAACTCGCCCACGATCGTCCTTTCCATGGTTCGCAGACTCGACTCGTGAGCAAAAGCGGGATCGCTCTGGAAGCCAAATACACCAGTAGTATATGTCGTGCCCGGACCAAGTTCGACTGTGCCTCGACTGTCCCAGGCACGCATGTGCAGGAGAAAACGGGCGGTGAGGAGTCCTGAAAGCGGAAGGGTCAGCGCATTGAGGAGGCGCTGGAAGAACCCACTCGGGGCGCGCTGGATAGTTCGGACAGCGATGTTCAGAGAGGTCGAGCTCGCAGAGTAGCTAAACTTACAAAGTTGAGGATGACGGCCGCGACAGTGAATACAGAAACGATGCTATCAGTTTGACAGCAGTTTGTCAGTCGATAGCACGCTGGTCTGGGCGTCGACAGTACCTACCCGAAGTACAGAACGCCTAATTGAGAGATAGTTTCAGGGAAAACCAACTGTCGCTCAGAACATATCGCGGAAAATACTGACCTTGCTCCAAGATCCTCACAGTGAGTGTATTACGCTGCGATCGGAGAGAGCCAGATGCCTTCACCGATTGTACGCATCGAAAGGTGGTAAGGACAGTTGCGGAGAACTCAAACACGCACACCAGGATTGAAAGCAGTGTATTCGCACTGGAGCACATAATGCGTTCAATAAAATTTGAATATAGAGATGCTGAGCAAAACTTACATCTGAATGCTCGAGGATCCTGTGCATCTCAAGCCAGGTACGTGAAGCTTTAGGATAAAGAGTGAAGGTAAGGGTATTACCACGCGCGAGCAGGCAGGAAACACTCACACAGTCAAGCACTACACATGTCAATGCCAACGCACCCAGAAAGCAAAGCACGATCTTGTTCTTGGACCACATCGCGTACGTCCGCATCGTAAAGACCGCTACATCGACGTGAGAACTCTCGCAGTGTTGACACAAATATCGTGGGCTTACTAAGAACAGCGGCTCTGCCAATAACGCTGATACCCCCTACGAACTTGTACCACGTGTTGCAGCTGGAACCGAGTTTACCGGCGACTGCTAGGAGATACAGCACGTTGGCAACCAATGCGTAGCGGCAGAAGATGTAGAGACCCGTAGAGAGCCGATACATGGATTTCTTTGTCCACAGGTACTGAATCTCATGTCGGAGTGTGAGAACATAGTCCCAGTAGAGAAGTGCTATATTGGAATTAGCTGCTTGAGGACATAGTAAGGGGACTTGGCGCACCGATACTGGCGTATTGAATGCGGAATTGTAGGAAGCTGAGGGTAGTAGTAGTGTGTTAGCTGTGGAGCTGCGTATAAAGGAGGAAGATGGGCACATACTGGGCTGTGGCTGCTGCTACTGCCTTGCTGGGCATGATCGTTGAGGGGGTGATATTGAGTGAAAAGGCAAGACGGGTGAGTTTTGCAGCTCAGCTTCTCCCTAGTCATTTATAACTTATTGCGCACCTTGACGGTTGAAGTCAGCGCTCGTCTATCAGCCCTAACTAGAATTCGCGATGCTAAGAGGAGCCCTGGGCAGTGTAGGTAATACGATTCATCTTTCTGAATGCTTCCATGACGAGCATGTGGGGGTGACCTAGTGAACAGAGTAAGTAAGGCAGAAACTGTCATCCTTCTGTGTTTTAATGTATCAACGGCTGATGTTGAGAATTCTTCGCGATACGATGGGGACGATAGATGGTATAGGTCGAGAAGAAGGGCAATTTGCAACCTGCGTGGCGCCAGAGTAGGGTGAGACGGAAGACGTTGGAGTGGTATCTCTTGATTATTCAACACTCCGTCGTAGAATGCAGGTCATGCACTCTGGCGTGATATTTCGTGAGATATGTCTTGTATTTGTACGTTACCTCGTCGTTGTTACATTGGTTCTCTTATTGTGCGGCATATTACCCTGACCGACCACACGATGCGATGGCAAAGCCCGCCAGGAACCTGATTGAGTTGAGCAGTGTCGTCAGCATATCGTGCACAGCGTAGCCCAATGTACCGCATACCCCGACTTTGCTCTCACTGAAGCGCGGAGCGAAGGTGATCGTTTCCCCACGTTGTGTTCTACCGCGCTGCATTCGGCCATAAAGCCTCCATGTCGAACGAGAACTAGGTAGGGAAGTATAGTTTGCAAGTATCAGTGATAGATGAGCTGGTGAACAAGAGCACCGCACGGTTGCAAAGAGTCGCTTCGGTATTGAAGAAGGCAGTCCGTAGTTATCACAAGGGCAAGAACGTGCGTTCGCTCATTGGCTAGAACAGGTGGGCTGCGCACCTGGGAGCAGAGTCGTCTTCGAAAAAGATGCATAACGAGATGGTTGGATTTCTGTAACTTGGATATAGCGCTGCAGTGCCGTGTCTTCAATCTTCCATTCCCCATCCAAGTATATCGTCGCCCGAGTGGCTATCACTAGTCCGCGTAAGACGCACCAGCCATGTTTCCTTGATGCTTGGTCCGAGATGATACAGCTGCTTCTTGCGGGAAGATACGCACACGACCTAGCTCGAGCCCTTGAAGGGGTTGCCACCTGCTGCGACGACGGCAACAATGTTACACCTTGGCCTGTGAGAGGCCCTCGTAGTCGCGAACGATGATTGAATCGCGGGTTTAAGATGAAAGTACCATCCGCAGCCCTACTAGTAGTACCTCGTTGTCAAACTAGCTGTTATGCCCACAATTTGCAGTGACGTCTGTGCTGATTCCGAGTGTGCACTGTGCGTCGACTTCAGCTCAAGTGCAAAGGTTACTGTACGTCGACCTCAAAGAAAATGCCACATACTTCCAAGAATATCTCTTCTTGGCACTACCAACGAGAATGCGCGCAGTCTGCCAAGTTCAAAGCATCGGATGAGACGAGTGAGGCTCGACCGACTCTCCAGTCTACGTCGACTTTGTGGCGTGGGAGCTTAGCGACTATTTCGGAGTAATCGGGAGCTGCCGTTCGCCTTTTCTGTCGTTGGCGTCGGTGCGACGTACGACAACTCTATGGTACCGACTCAGTGAGTTCCGACAGCACACTCTGCAAACCCCAGTGACACCACATCTACAGGCTCAGTCTTCTCTATAACTGAATCTTGTCTCAATGTGCCGGGACGCTGGAATCCACATGTAATCCCAAGGTATAGCAGCGCTCCAGATGGCAGTTATGGCAGGTGAGCAGTCACGGCCACGCACTGGCTGGTAGCGCGACACAAAACTGAGAACTCTGTGAGGACTTTCTAATGTCACATAAGCTGCAGTATGCCGCCTGCCATGTTGTTTCAAATCACCCACGAGGACGTCCGACCAGGGTCTGTCCTTTTGCTACTTTCCTTTCGTTATCACAATCTCCGACACGCCTGAACTGTTGTACATTTCATTTGTAGGTAATTTTTTTTTGATTTTTCATGAGAACTCCCATTCTGAGCTTACGTCTTCACTCCAAAGGCCGCTATCCTTTCATGCGCTACGCACGCCTGAACAAAAAGTGGACTCAAAATAGGGGCAGGGTACGTGTTCATTGTGCTTCGAGTCTTGGACAGCCTTTGAGCGTCGTAGTTAGGCAAACAGCCCTTCTTGCACGTGCATCAGCTGTATCCTCCCTGACCGTTGCGCAACGGGGTGGGACCCCAGATGAGCCTTTGTACCAAGCAAATCTGGCCCGCGACGTTGCTATATGCGGGAGAAGACAGCTCGGACCAATTCTAGGGGTGAGCCCTCAAGCCACGCGCACACGTGCACTGAAAGCTGAGACACTCCGTGAGCTAGACGCACCGGCCAGCAAGTGATAACTCATTGTGCGTATATTCGCTTTGAAACTTTGTGCATTAGGAAGAATTAACTTCGTCGTGATGAGATATCACAGCCCTGTCTCATGTGAATGGCCGGTCATGGACTGTCAAGCCTTGATCGAGATAGAGAGCTCCCGGTGGTCATGTGCGCTTATTTCATCTCATTCGCGGCTTGCGGTGTTGCCGACCATTCACAAAGGATTTCTTTTCGACTTATCGGAAATTTTACGTATATCGGACACAATCCTCTCATCACGCTCTTTCGATCACAAAGACCCCTATGGTTCCCGCCTGGAACGCATTTGGGGCAGCAGCGACGGTGCAACTGTACGTACAAAGCACGCGCGCACATGCCCAGTCGTGCTCGGAAGGGTTTAATACCTGGGCGAGGGTGAAGGAGGAAGTACAAACTCTACACTCAACACTCCCATCTGCTCCTCTCTCCCGACGAGCAAACCCTCCCGCCAAACCATCCCGCCGTTCTTCACCCTCACCCCTCTGTGAATATGTGCACGCTCAAATCCTACCACGTCGTCTACACCTGTGGAGCCATATACGCAGGCGTCGATACCTATTTTTGCGACCAAGAGCGACGCTACAGGGCCTGGTGCTCGATGCCTAGCGGTCCCCAGCCTCACCGCTGCCACAGCGCCTCGCCCGCCCTTCCTGAGCATATCAAGGTTCAAGACGACTGCATGGGAGGCGAATGCAAGATCAGAGGATCCCAGTGAGTGGCGGACCAGTCTTTTCCAATAGCATTCAGCTTCTTACGCGTCTCATTCTTACCAGCGAAGGCCCTCCCTTGAAGTAGACCGAAATTTAGTCTATTACAACCCATCATTGACGGGATAATCAGCATCGCACCTACGTGTAGAAGCTTGGGCAGGGGTTTCGGCTGTATGGTTTGTTAAAATATTGGCGACTGATATCTTTCGCATTTTTGTATTGCTTGCTGCTGTACATGTACATTATCTTTCTTGTACACGTCTTCGGAGTCTGGGCAACTTGAATTTTACACAAGTAGCTTAGTTTTTTCTTCTTTCTTTCGTCTTGGTTTTCTTGACTGTAGCGCATTCAACCATAAATCCCCAATTTCATTTCAAGTTTTTTTTTTTGCGTGGCCGGTTGAGGTGCACCGATGCCACTGGCGCGTACGCAACCGTTTGTGTCTGTGTACGCGTTCGAGGCGCGTTGTTTGGCATTGTTGACGTGTTATTTGGTCTCACTACGGAGGCTCAGGCTCGCTGTAGGCAAATTTATCGAATTCACGCTCGTACGCTCAGTCACTGAGAATCAAATGAGCTCTTCCTCAGGCGTTACGAATGTTCGGGATTTTCCCATTTTAAGCATTCCGTACAGCCTAGAGAACAGAATACAGACAACGGGACTACATGAGATACATTCGACAACAAAAACTAGGAAATATGCACATCGACAGGAAAATAAAATGGTGTAGAACTGAACGGCGCAATAGGCGAAGTATAGCATTGTGAGAGAAAATCCCTCAGAAATTTTGTGAGGTCATAGTGATGCATGATTTCATGGCTTCGCGTCCCAAGGCAAACTTTCTGGCGTCGCGCTGACCTTCTTCCCTCGGAAGACGTACGACCTCTTGCCCACAGAGCGCCCATCCTCGTCCTCGTCCTCGTCCAAACCCATACGCAGGGGAGAACTCAAATAATCGATGCTGCCGTGACCATTGTGAGTCTCTACACGGTTAGATCGACGAGGTGAAAACAAGTCTCCGATGGCTGTACCGGACCTCGCTGGCTTCATGTAGGGGGGCGTCGGCAGCTGTGAGTGACTTAGAAGTGGCCGGGTACTGGGACCTGGAGTAGGCATCCGCGGGCTGGAGCCCAATGTGCTTGGCGAATAGTCGCTGTCATCAACATCCATGCCCTGAAAGACCCTTGAAAGCCCTGATGGCTTCAATTTCTGTACTTTCTTAACCTGCGATTTGGTGCTCAGAGCCGTGACATCAAGCCTCGGAATAGGCGCTGTGCGACGGAAGGCCTCTTCTTCATCGTCGGATTCGTTATCAGAGGTCTTGTACGACGCTGATGCGTGACGTCGTGGCTTAGGCTGGCTAGAATGGCGGCTCACAGAATGGACGTTACGAGTCTGTACAGGCTCTTCTTTGATCTTTGGGAATGAAGTAGGAGCGGAAGAGAGCCCAGACGATAGAGCGGATAGCGAGGGCTTAGTATCCTCGTCGTCTTCCATCTTCACTGGCGGACTGTCGTACTCGAGCTCGTCGTCGGCAGCTTCCAGTTTGACATCACGCTTATCGTCCTCCGCCTCGGATGGGACTTCGCCAACAGTCGGCCACCAGCCAAAAGCCATTCGAGGACGTTTAGGGATGGGGAGGATGAGGCGTGCACCGGGCCCCTTGCTGTCACCCAGCTTCGTATCAGCATCAAGCGCGGCCTGCGCGCTGGTTCGCTTGGTAGATGCGGGCTGCTTCATAGGCGATGGCGCAGATGGTTTGCTGTATTCCAAGGTCAGCAAGGTCTTTGAGACACGATGAGGCACATACGCGTGCTTTAATGCCTTGTATTTGCTCTTCACGGACTCATACTTCCGCCTCAGAGCCTCCAGATCCAGCTCCACCTGTTCCTTTTCATGCCTCGCTTCTCTCTCCTTTTCCCCAAGCTTCTGGATAGTGGCCATCCCAGCTTCACACCGGTCCATCAGCCTCCCCTTGTCCTGGGTAAGAGCCACTACGCGCTTCTCCAGGTTGGACACGCGACCTCGCAAAGACACGTTCGACCCTTCGAGCGTTTCCGTGCGCTCCTCGAGGGCAGATATCACAGACTTGAGGTACGCCACGTTCTCTGGGTGTGTCTGAGGTGCTGGCTGGGAGAGATAGACGCGTCGAACGGTAGGTAGGATGTACTTGTGGTACTTCTGTGGGACAAACCGAAGGTCAGGGGTCGCTAGGTGAATGTTAACACGCGTCAGCGTTCGAGTTTTCAGCATATACTTTAATTCAAGCACGTACCAATGCAAAATGGCGCGCGACATGTCGGGCAAGGAGCCTCGGTTACATCGTCGTGCTGCTCGACATACTGGACAAGACAACCCTCACAGTGCAGGTGGCCGCAGGGTATGGAGACAGGCGACTTGACGTCGTCAAGACATATTGTGCATGTCGTCCCCACCATCTTTTCCTCTTCGAGAGGCCGCTGGGGCTATGAGGGTGAGCGACCGCGAGTGGTGAACGCGAGCTACAGTTGAAGGACTGCAACTTCGGCGTCTGCCAGGTCGATGAAAACACGATCACGTGGTGTAGCGCTTATTCAAATCCTCGCCTCCGCCTTTCCTCTTCCTTCCTCTCATCTTGCCCTCTACAACCTCCTCACTTTGGTCGCAAACAAGATTCTCTGCCTGAGACCTGCTGATTGCTCATGCGTGCTGTGTCCTTAGTGGGGCGGTAGCGCTTCACTTCGAGCTGTCACACACTGAACCTGTTGCACACACGAGAAGGCGAGAGGTAGACTGAGTACCACTCTCGGAGATAACGTGGGCATTTTTTCTTACTATCTTCATTGCGAGAACTCCGAGGGCGACTTCTGGGCTCTATGAAGGTCGCAACCTCAGCGATAGTGTTATTACATAGCTCTCCCCCTCTGATATACTTGCCACGTACACAGAAAACAACGCTCTGTTCGCAATGTTTGGCGAGGTATTCGATAACATATGTAGCATGCTTAACCGCAGGCCAGATGGGTGAGCACCGGTCGTCTATCTCTGTCTTATCACTTACATCGACGCTTAGATGAAGCGCTCACCGCTCGATGCTTCTGCCTATGCCACCCTCTTGATCTTCGACTCAGTGCGACAGGCGACGCCTATGCTTCGCTCTATTCCTCTAGACCACACCGTTTCCTCCACGAACCCCTCCATCGGCTACTTGACGTCTGAAGACCTTACAAACGCCTGCATTGCCAGCCATAGCACCGTGATCAAGCCACACACGAGTGTACAAACCAACACGCACTATCTTAACCTGCTGCATCTATACACAGGGATGAACAATCTCTGCCGGTTTCTCTTTAGTGCTCTCCTCTGCGTCCACCGAGAATGGAGAATGTGTCTGCCGAAAGTAATGAGGATACTCTGGTTGGTAGTGCGGAGGGTCTTGAACGGAGATGCATGTCCTCGCCCTATCGACTACGCTCACCTGCCCTGCGTCACCACTACTACCAACAACAATAGCTGGAGAGGGAGAGTGTTCAGGGCAGCCCTAGCCGTCATTCCCCTGCGGAATTCAGTCAGCCGCAGATCTTTCTCATGTGTCCGAGACTCCATCTCTTTGTTTTTGCGCCTTCGTTGGTGACTGGTAGCATACCAGGCAGGGTCGCTGATAATTTCAGAGAGTGCACCTTCTGTAGGCACTTTTGGCCACCTCCTTCGCCACCAATTTCGACCACATGTCAGTTTGCACGCATCTCGGCTGGCTATGTGGCATTGCCACGTTGGCTGCGGGACAGACTTTACACTCGCACGGCTCACTGGCCCATCTGGTTTACGACTTGCAAAAACACAGGGAGACATGAACTGACGACAGGGTACTACTAAAAGGAGAGTAATTATAGAGTCACCTCGAATCTCCAATAATTTCTTCGCGTCTCGCAGTACTCAGTAGGATGATGTTTACTACCCAAAGTACGTCAAAGTGTTCATCAGCGATCTCGCTGTTAACAAGAGGCGGGGACGGCGGGGTGCTGAATACGGCTGGAAAGGTATGATTAGGCGGAAGCCTCGAGTTTGCTGACATATGTTTGCCATTTTACGCTTTTGGAGCACGACGTCGGGCGTCTACAAGGTTCGAGACATTTCCCTCAACATAGGAATCATGCCGAATGGTCCAGACCAGCTCGACGAGCTCCATGCCCAGAGGCTTATAGAATCGCTGATGTCTCTGGAAATTTCGATGTGGCCATGGCTTTGAAAGGTATATAAACCCCTCTGTGTTGCCGTTCATCTCCTCCACAGTACAACAACGTCAACAACAACAACAGCAACAACCACTACCCTCTTCTTTGCAACTCGCTCTACATCTGAGAATGTCTCTTTCTCGCTTCTTTTATGAGCCCTTCTACACCCTCTCCGACTTTGACCGGCTCTTCGACGAGGCGTTCAATGCTCGTACCAACGAGAACACAGGCAATCAGGTCCAGAGGCGCAACACCGCTGGCACTGACACGCAGCGTTCTCTGAGACCAAGGTAAGAAAAACTCCTAAGCCTACCTCATACCATGAAGCACGGGCTGACTTCAATATTTTTATCCAGGATGGACGTTCACGAGGATGCGCAAACTAATACCGTGACGGCAACCTTTGAGCTTCCTGGTCTCCAGAAGGATGACGTAAACATCGACATTCACAATAACGTGCTCAGCATTTCCGGAGAGAGCAAAATCTCCTCCGACCGCGATGAAAACGGCTACGCTGTGCGCGAGCGTCGCTACGGAAGGTTCTCTCGTTCGATTCCGCTCCCTCAGGGAGTAAAGGTAAGCAATTGGTTTTGTCATGGCAGTATCTGTTCCGGGATGCTAATCACTGCTACTTTGCAGAGCGAAGAAGTCAAGGCAGCTCTGGAGAACGGCGTTCTCACCGTTACATTCCCCAAGTCCTCTCCCGAGCAGGCTCCCAAGAAGATCACCATTGCTTGAGCAATTGCACGTTTGACTATATATAAATCTGTCGAATATCTGTAGCATAGTTTAGTATATCGGATTGTTATACCCTTCCGTCTTCTGATTCTTTGAGTGTACCATGTAATTCTCGTGCAGCGACAATCCATTGGAATCATCGTCTGAAAACATTGCCAGCTGAACAAGATGTTCTAGTTTACCACGCAAGATAACATGCAAGCAAAGTAACGCAACAACTGACGTACACATATGAAGACACAAGCGGACTTGGAATCTCCAGGACAGGCCAGGATTTTCTATCGAGGGGAGTGGTGGAGAATTAGATTGAGTGGACTGCGACGGCGGCGATAGCGACCCAGGCAAATATAATGGAATGGTGGATATCAGCTCAAATACGTGTTGAGTTGCGGGTCGTGGGCCTCGAGTATTTCCAGGTTGCGTAGAGTTCATAACACCGTAGACACGTGGTTCCTGCGTCATGCCCTCCTTCTAACTCTCCGGGCCTGGCGTTTGAGCAGGGTTGGTCGTGGTGCCTCTCTGCCGCCCCAGATACAGCGCATGGTTTCTCCTGCATTAATTGACACAGTCCGCCAGTCTCAATATCTCGTATCTCATAGTGAGGGTGGCATGCGACACGCTCCGCAGTACCCTCCCACTCGATCGTTTGTACGGACCGACTGGGATCAACGTGTCTGTCTACATACAAACCGAATTCTGCTCGTAATGTCGGTCAGTTTGTTGATCTAGGATGCACTGAAAACACCATCATAGCACAGCAAGAACTCATTCTTGTTTGAGCAGAAAATGGCCCACGGGCCGGCAAGCTTCGCAACGTTTCGTCTAAGTTCTCCAACGAAACCATCACGTTGCGGAATAGAAACATTTTCGAAGCTAACGGAAGCGTCAGCCAGTTAAAATAAAATAAAAAAAGAACAGACCTGAACACACTCAGTAAGGTCCATGACCTCAACACCCTTTGTAAAGGGGGTAACAATCCTAACCTCGACCTATAATAAGGAGTAAGACGCCTTCAGTAGCTGTCTAATCCGAGGGACAATGGATCACTCACTTGATGTACACGGAACCACTCCGAACGTTGTGATTGTAGACCGAGACGGGAGCTAAATGTTCTCGAAGCTTGTGCTCTTGCGTTGATCTTGCCAATGCCAGGCTCAAGCGCCCGGAGAACGCTGCTGTAGGAGACAGCGTAAGGTTCAGCACTTTTTTCGAATTGTATACCGATTTTCTTCATGTAGATATGGCATGCACTGATGAAATGCACGTCGTTGTTACTGCTGAGCTTCTGTGGCGTTTCAGAGGTATGCGGGCTTCGAGGAGAGGACGAGTAGCAAATAGAGCAAGAGAGACCGGCAATAATCAGAAAAAAGCAAACAAAGTGACTCAAACACTGTCCGCCAATTCCACGATCCTGTAGCATCGCGCACTGGCTAAAAATCTTAAGATGTGTATTGCTGATAGTCATACGGAAACAGCACGAAAAGCACCGCAACGAGCAATCACCCACCTTGCGAATAGTGCCGGAGACCTATTCATACACCTTGCGCGCACCTAGTAGATGTACTGTTACTGTGCCAAGCATCACTAGGGATGCCTCTTTAGGATCCGGGGGCGGCACCACTCGACTCGGATATCACATGTATGAGGGTCTACTTGCCGGAGCGCCGGCATCTGTGATATATAACACCTCTCGCTCAGTTGTTGCCAGAGCTTGTTCTTCATCCTCTTCTCCTGCCCTCTTTCAAAACGAAAATGTCAGTCATCTCAACACCCGTGACAGAGCTCTTTGGGATTAAGCATCCCATCCTTTTGGCAGGTTAGTATCACCAGTAAAACACAGGCTGAAGGTCACTGACTAATAGCGTGCTTGCAGGTATGAACGTCGCTGCCGGCCCCGAGCTGGCTGCTGCTGTCACCAATGCTGGAGGTATGGGTGTCATTGGTGGTGTTGGATACACTCCGAAGGTTCTGCGTGCTCAGGTGAGCAGTCGATGCACACAACCCTCGTCTTATTGTTAATGTCGGTTGTGTATTAGATTCATGCTATCAAGGCCGACCTAGAAGACAAGAACGCGCCATTTGGCGTTGACCTGCTCCTTCCTCAGGTTGGAGGTAACGCCCGAAAGACGAATGTAAGTCAGTAGTCCGAACATCTTCACTGTCATGGAATTGCAAGCTTCACTCGCCGGCATGGTTGACCGAAGAGCCTGCAAGCTTTTCTAGCTGCTTCGTGATTTCATAACGCTAACCAATTCTTCGTGCAGTACGACTACACGAAGGGCCAACTTCCCGAGCTCATTGATGTCATCATCGAAGAGAAGGCGAAGCTTTTCGTCTGCGCCATCGGTGTGCCTCCCCAATGGGCAGTTGAAAAGCTGCACAAGGCTGGCATTCTCGTCATGAACGTATGTCGTCACTTGACCTCTTGGCAGAGTCAACGTTTTGATAAATGTTTCACAGATGGTCGGTCATCCCAAGCACGTAGCGAAAGCTATTGCCTCCGGTGTCGATCTTATCTGCGCACAAGCCGGCGAAGGTGGAGGACACACTGGTGACATCCCAGCCTCGATCCTCATCCCAGCCTGCGTCGACGCATGCAAAGGGCACAAGTCTCCTTTGACCGGTCAGCCCGTCTACGTCGTTGGCGCTGGTGCTGTGCACGATGGCCGCGCACTTGCGGCTAACCTCTCTTGGGGTGCTCAGGCCGTGTGGGTCGGCACGCGTTTCGTCGCCTCTACTGAAGCTGGCGCCCCTAAAGCTCACAAGGACGCCGTACTCAGCGCTAGCTATGAGGATGCTGTGACGACGCTTATCTACACCGGTCGGCCGTTGCGAGTGAGGAGGACGCCGTACGTTGACGACTGGTACGTATCCTGTAGCTTCAAGATGTGCCTTCATGTTGATGAGCGGTGTTTATGTTTTCAGGAATAACAACCGTCAAGCCGAAATCAAGGAGCTCACCTCAAAGGGAATTATACCTTATGAACACGATTTAGAGAAGAATCCTGAAAAGTCGTTGAACGCTCGCACGTTCCTCATAGGCCGTGTCTCCGCCCTCATCCACGAGGTCCTTCCCGCGAAGACCATTGTCGACAACATGGTGAATGATGCTGCAAAGGTACTCACAGAGAATGCGGCGAAAGTGACTGTGAAGGCAAAGTTATGATTTCATGCTGCCTCATAAAGCTATCTCCTGCAAATGTACATTAAAGCATTTACATTATGTTGTTTCCTACTCTGTATAGCTTGGAGGCACTCGTGGTTTTAGGAGACTTGTGAGCGATCCTCGTCGTGTGTTTTCTTGGAATGCATTTTAGGACATCCAAAGATTAGCATCTGGATTATTCAGAATGTCCAAGTAATCCAAGTATCGGTACATGAACTCTTGCGCTGCCTTTTAGACCTCATCGAAATGTTCAGCTGTACTCACCAACCACCGCCACAGGGTAACATTCACATTATTTCTGCACAAGCCATGGCACAGCAAGTCACGCCACGAGTGGTACGACGGCGCCATACAGCAATTTCGAGGGCTCGAGGACGAGGCTTGTTCCCGGGGAGTCTGCGATATGAAGAGGTTCAAAGTGCGAGAGTTCAAGGTGACTTTGTGCGACTGAGAGTATGCGGACGAGCGTTTTGTTGGCAGATGGGTGTCGATGAGAACGTCATACTGGACGCGTCAACGAGATCATTGGAAGCCCAGTGCTGAATCGAGGCTAAACTTTGACGAATGAGTCATGTACTTTGAGGGAAAAAGAGGACCAGGGATATCGTTCGAGCCTGTGCATGGGATAGCAGTGAATCAGCTACGAGCAGAACGAACGTTCCCTTTTTGAAGGACCTAAGGATATGAAGGACCTAAGTACTATCGCAGCCCGACTCGCCTCCGAGTCAGGAAGGAGGAGCGTTTGATAGTCTCGATTCTTTGGTCCCAGATACTGAGGGGTACCAAGAGTATGAACTGATGCTGGCACGGTGCAGTAGATATATACAGAATATTTCGCGCTTGCGCATATCACACACCGTTATATGAGGCTCCTTTGACCAAATATCGTCACGATAGACATTGCCGGTATCACCTTCGGGTCTGACGTGGCCGAGCTACAAAGCGTCGATATACTCAACGGAAGTCTGCAGAGTCAACCTGAGTTCCAGCTTCGACAACACATCTCGGAGTACTATACGGAGGATGGACGGTCTGCGACGACGCGACGTTCGGGTTCCAGACGAGGATGATGTGTGTGTATACGGGAGACAGAGCTTTAGGCCCACGTGCGAGGGGACCACTACATTTCTAGTACTTTGGATCACCTTCATCTTCGTTGATAATGTCGCCTACGCCTTCGAGCCTGACAGCTTGTGCTACGCGTCATAAATCTGAAGCGGTCCCCTCGCCATCCGTCGGTTGTGTTTCATTCTCTCTGCGGCTGTGGCTCGAATTCTGTAATCTCGAAACACAAACTTTGCACAACAGAGCCAAGGAAACTTTTCACCACAGGCGGCCCCTTGAAAAGTCGGTATGGCGCGAGAGCGAACGGTTGGAGACGTAGGTCTAGATAGGAGAATTACGGGGCCAGATCTGCTCGGTGTCATGAGAGGAGGTCTATGACCACATGGGTGAGAAGGTCCACGAGCGGCCTCGGACGTGAGTGTATGATTTCACGGGCGTGTAGATGCGGGAGCGCAGAGCTTGGAAGCTGTGACCGAGAGGGTATGGAAAGTGGGAACGTTGTGAAGAGGGTATAAATCCACGACGATCAAGCCGCAGGTTCAAAGCGTAGCACCGTCAAAAAGTCGAGAGTGTCGCGCGGGATTTTGTGTGCGGCCGAGTCTGGAAAGCTTCCCGAGTAGGGTCACATAGATCAATGTGGCCACTGGCTCTGCTGTGTCGCGTAGCAGGTTGCGAAGCTCGATGTGGAGGCACGGATGGGTGACTTTCTCCATAGGCTGATGCTGCCATGAATGCTTAGTTATATCTGTTCAATTTACCCCTCGGTCCAACTTGTATATTGCCGACTACACGCCCGCTTGAGTCTGTTTTAATGGGGAACTGCTGCCTGCTCTTATCTGGCACTTTCCTCTTCCTCGGAACGTTCGACTCAATGTTCCATGTTGAGCCAAACGTCGGACGCACACCTGGCCCAGGTGCAGATACAGGCTCAGCTGTCGATTGAGTCCTTGGGAAAGGCGGCGTCGCTTTCGGTTCTTGTGAAGATCTGTCCGCATATCGAAGCTGCTAGCATACTCTGTTGAGACACGTCGTAATAAGATTCGAAGCTCTCTCACCTCGTCGTAGTCGTAGTCGCTCGCTATAACGAGGCCTGGGGTCGGGGAGTTTCGGAGGTCGAGCTGAGTGCGCTGTTGAACGACCAAGTTTCGGACGTTCTCAAGCTCTGCCTTGAGATCCGCTATCTTGCTTCTGTGGCTCTTGTCCTTTGCGAAGTTTTCAGTGACGTTCTATGAGTCTGACGTGAATCACAAACCCACTTTCTTTGCCCATGCTTGGTTCCCGCTTTCGAGTCGTTTGGACTTCGCTGACTCCTCTTTGAGCTGGTATTCGAGATGCGCGACCGAATGTTTGAGGCCGTCGTTCTCTGATGCTGCTTCCCGAAGCGCTTCGAGCGATTTCTTGAGTTCTATGTTCTCGTCGGCTGTTTTCTGTGTTGTATCAATAGCTTCCTGGAGCACTTGTGCGTGCTGCTTGTTCAGCCTCTTGGCATTCAAGAGCTGTTTTTCGAGATCAACAATTTGCGTGCATTTTCCAGCTATGCTCGCTGCATGTGCGGCGATCGCGTCAAAGAGCGGTGCAGCCACGCTTTGCATGAACACTGCCAGTGATGCTAGGAGTAGCTAGCCAAGTAAAGACTGTGAGGAAAAGTTCTACGATTGAGAAAGTCAGATGACGTACCTTGATATAATCTTCTTCCTTCCCTTGCATTCTGTCTGCAAGATCCAGAAGTTCGTCTCCTACTCTTTCCACAGTCGACGCTCTCGTCTGCTGATCAAGTTTCTCTACGTTTTGCGCGCAGGCAGCAGCTTGCAGGTGCACTCGGATAGGATACCCCGCAATCTCGTCGTCGTCGTCGAGTTGCGTGGGTGTCCCGGGGCGACTAGACGACGGGAAGTCCGCCGCTTCGCCTGTTGTGTGGAGGACCATAGCTTTTCTCAGTTTACTCATGCGCTTGTCGCGGACCTCCATAAACATCTTATGTGTTTCTCGAGCATTGAAACTAGCTCTGCACGTTGGACATTGGCATTTCCCGTGTGTTCTAAGATTCAAGAGGCATTCCAGGCAGAACACATGACCTGTTGAGCAGAGTCAGCTCTGAGCCGACAACGACCGCCACGCGTAAGACTGCGACTTACCGCATGGGAGTATCTCCACGCCGGTTTGTGTGATCCATGCCAGACAGACTGTACAGAAGATTTGCATGTGTAGCTCTCCCATTTTCCCTGTTTGATGAGCAGAGTGGCGTTGCTGTAAAGCTTTCGAAATGAGGTGCCGGCGAGAACACGTCGAGCATGTGACCGTGCCATTCTAGAATCTGATTATCTGAACGCGTACAGTCACATGATCTTGGGCGTCTCGTGGCAGCAATGGTCGTCACCTTCGTAAGTACTACTGTTCTCATAGTACAGTTCTCATGCAATGGCTTGTGTGTAGATCCTGAAGCAAGTCGTTTGGAATATCTTCGCCAGTAAGTACAGGTGAGGCTTGTAGTATAATGTAGTGCGGCGGCCGTGGAGGCACTGCCACCTAGGCTGCTCCGGCACCGTCGCCGAGCCGCCTAGACCACCCGTTCGCGCACCCAACTCCCTTCCAGTGTCGTCTCGAGCACTCTCTGTCCTCAGCATATACCTTTATCGACTACTGCCTCGCACCATGTCGGTAGCCTTCGGAAAACGCTGCGACGTGTTCCTCCGCTCGCGTTGTGGATATAAAGTATGTTCCCTGTTTCTCCTCCAAACATCCAGCGCTCAGCTACCACAACTTTCAATTTTGAAGTTACCACACATGCCTACTTGTGTCATCTGCCTCAAAGCTCTATGCAATCCCGCAGCTTTGCCTTGCGGTGAGCATTTATTTCCTATGTGCAAAATTTGCGGTTAATTATAATGACACTATAGGTCACGTCTTCTGCTACGACTGTATAGTTACAACCGTACGCAACGTCCAACCATTTACGCAGCAACACTTCTGCGCTGCGTGCCGTGCTCCATACACGATAGGTACGCCGCATTTACAGCCTGCCGGACGTTCAAAGAGCTAAACTGGCTGGTTTTGCAGCAAACATCGACTCCTCACTCATACCGACACATCTCCGTCCCCATCTCACACCAGCCATCCGCAGGCTCTGTCTCGACTTTACGGCTCCCGTCTCCGCCGCGCCAGATGTCTCTTCCGCCTCAGAGTGCGATCGGCTACGGTCCGAAAACGCCTCCCTTCGAGCCTGCTGCGAAATATGGCGGAAAAGAGCCGCGGTGCACGCGGCTGCGTCACTCGGCCTCGTTGGTTTAGCGCGACTCACGAGGGACGAGGTCTTCAAGACCAAGAAGGAAAAAATGGACATCGAGACGAGATACAACGCCTTGAAGCGCGCACATTCGTCTGACCCGATCGTGTACCGGTAAGTAGCTGGCTGCATTTGTCGTCCGATGGGTGCGAAGGTGGCTGACTTGACGTGGATACAAAAGGAAGTCATCTTATCCGACAACGCCACCAGAGAGGCTGGAGAGCCCTCGTTCTTTCCGTCGGAGGCCTCGTGCCATAACGCCGTCGGTCTATCGTCCGCCCCCGACTTCGGACAGCGACTCGGAAGATTCTTGCTGCTCGGACTGCTCGGACTGTTCAAACTGCCAACCTGCGAGCAAACGCAGACGGTCAGACTCCGCCGAGTCGACATATGTCAAGCAAGCCCCCCTTAGCCCGATTCTGCCGCCAACTCCTCCTGAAATTTCCTTAAGTTTCTGAGTATTCTGCATGTATCTACTACCGTTACTCTCACCTACGTATTATCCGTCCGTGCTGCTTGCATCTCTTAATGCTCCCTGTCTCTCTCAAGCAGTCTCAAAGCTTATATACAGTCTCCACGGGTTTTCCGAGTTTTAACCGTCGTTCAGTAGTCCTTAATTCACTCTTGACCCACTTTATCGGCCATCCCAACTCCGTGTCTAGATAACTTGTACTCATAGGCTCCTTATATACCGTCTCTCATGCAAAACAACAATTGTGCTCAGAAACACACCTGTATCAGCACCGCAGTGTAAGGCTTGTGGCATACCTCAATTCATCGTTCGTAGGCCAATGAAATGCGAATGATCATGCGCACGAGCGAAACACAGATCTTAATCGTCATTTCAGTTTGCGCTAGCCTTGATTCTACAAGCTCTATCTGCCCAATATATATAAAGCGTTGGAGGTCTCGGCTCGAATATGAGCATTATCCGTCGCATACATGATCCGCCACAACAGAGTCAACGATCATCCTTTGCTCGTATTGCCAGGCAAAAACCGCACGCCCTCCCCGTCTGCAACTGCTATCGTTTGGGAACGGCTAGTCTTGGCGAGTATGCTGATAGCCTTGCGCAAAATTGAGATAGGAAGTCCTGTTAGCGGCGAGGGAACAGGTGGCTCAACGATATCATAAAAAGTGAGGATAGTCTGAAGCTGTCCAGTTGACTCGGCCTAGATTCCGATGCTCAGTGTCGAATGGAGGCCGGAAGTGAAGCACAATCTGTACCCAGCTATGCAGGACTTCGGCCCACTCGTCCGGTGTTCTCCAGTAGAGAAGAACGGAACTTGTTTGTTTCACAGGCTCGTAGACGGCTAGGTTCTTGGATACCATATCTGCAAAAATGGCGGACAGGTGCGATGGGAGAAGCTTGCCTGGAAGCAATCCACAGTCAGAGATATTATATAATCAGCGACGTGGATGACTTACGGTTAATGCGTTCATTACGGAATATTTCGTCCCAGTCGCTTCCTGGAATCCCTGCGTCTTCCACGCGTAGAAGAAAGAGCTGTCGATGTCGTGCATACGACAGTATCAATCGGGTCCATTGCGCGGTCAGGGTAGCTTGAGTCGTAGGATTGAGCTGCTGTCTGAGAAGCTGGATTTGAGCAGTAAAAAAGCAGAGATTTCAAGCCCGTGGAGACTGACGTGAAGAAGGGTGGTGCGGCATGTATTGATGGTAGCAGGAAACCTTGCTTACCCGTGGATCAGCCTCGGTTTGTGGATGGTAGAACGAGTGAAAGCACACCAGATGGGGTCTTGTAGGGTGACATAGAGGATGAAGACATGTCTGTGTCGATCGTTAAACGTTGTATTGATTATCTACCAGGTACATTACCTTTCAATGCGATCAGGCGAACTTGTCGTTCAGCGGCCGAGAATGTAGCGGGTTGATCATGCCAGTCGATGCGCATTGAAGTGGATCGTCACGATATGATATACAGCATGCGTGGTAAGCGCCTGGGTGCGACGCTTCTCATTTACTTACCAACCTCTACTGACTATGGTCGGAACCACACGCAACACCGTGACGCTCCCAGGGAGATAGTCATAAGAACAAGAACTAGAACAACCCGGTTCAAAGGCGAGATCAACGACCTCGGCGCGCCCAGCTCCAAAAGCAGGCGAGTCGTTCTGACTGTTGAGTGATTTTAAGCATCCTCGTTCAAAATTCTTGGTTGACTCTTTGACAGAAAACCTTCCGCCTCCACTCGAGGAAGGAGAAAGCCAAAGACTTCGGCGAGTTCGTGCCGCTGTGAAAGCAAAAGTTAGGGACGAGCTGGGTCGAAGGAGGTCTTGCGGGGCGTTCACTGGCGGATTCCATGCGAGGCACTTGGACTTGGTTGGGTCCAAGAAAGGTCTATGGCTCACCTTATCTTCTCAACGTCGTCCTTGCGCTCGGACAGGGGGCGAAGCAGACCAAGGCGGCCAGTAGCCCGGAAGACTTCTTGGACGAGGAGGATGTAGTCGAGTGAGACCAGGCTGCTTGGGGATGAGAACGATGAGCTGAATCTCAGAAAACCGAAACGGAGATGCTACGACGACGAGGAGAAGGAGGAGATGTTGAAGACGAGTGCGTACATGTTTGCGCTGGACCTGACATATATATTATTTTGACTGACCCTGACTGGCGTTCTCTTAGTCTAATCTCTCAGTTCAATGGCCAACGCGCTCGCAGCGTCCTTCTCCCCATCCACCCAAGGCCTTTTCGGTGCACGAAGACGGGCTGGGGGATCGGTTGAAGGATCGGTTCGCGCTCGAGCGCAGGAGGGAGGTGTAAACGGGGAATACATTGTTGTTGGCTGTACCGCGGAAAGCCAACTCGCACGGGCTGTGTCCCTCGCCGAGGATGGGGCAGAACGAGTCTCTGAGCGTGTGAGGGGAATGGGAAGCATAAAGGGCTGTGTTTAGCCAGGTGCGTGTGTGTGTGTGCGAACGAGCTGTGGTGTTTGGCTGACTTCTGGGTACAGCCGGGTTTGGTCTTGGATCCCTCAGCAACGGAGGCGAAGAGGGCTTTGATGCGTTTGACGGTTTCTATTAAGACGCAAGGTGCAATGGTTGCATTGGACGACGATGCGGAGGACGATCACATCGCGATGGGCTCATCGCCTAGTGGTCTGCAAAAATACCATTACAGTAGCGGCAAAAAGTCTTGCGACACCGCGAGCGCGCAACATTTTTCTCATCGTTCGAGCTCATTTTTTGCATAAAGTTTTGGGTTACAGTTCTCACACATTCATTATCATGTGAAAATTGTGTCCTTAGTAAAAAAAGGCTGATCGACGTTGTGCGCGAGGAACTACGTACAATCCGCGCGAAAACTGCATTAGGCGCCCACGTGTTGTACTACTACTATTGCACATCATCTCGACTATTCTATGTAAAAATTTGTCAAAAAATTCTGGTAAAATTAGTACCTAGTATAGGACCCCTTTGCCCGCATAAGCTCTGCTGCACGAGTGGGGAGAGACTCATACAATCCCTTGATATACTCATCATCCAAACTCGCCCACTCCTCCTGCAATGCCTCCCACAGCTCCTCCTTATTCGACGGTTGCTGCTTGCGAGCGCGTAATTTGCGGTCTAGATGGTCCCAGACATTCTCCAGAATATTCATATCTGGTGAATTTGGAGGCCAGGGCAATACAGTGATCTTGTTCTCCTTGAACCAAGCTGTAGCAAGCTTTGACGTGTGCTTTGGATCATTGTCCTGTTGGAAAATGATCTGTCGGCAGGTCAAATCTTGGTCTGCCAATGTGCCCAGAAGGGACTCTGATAGGATGGAGCAGTAAAGCTTTGCATCCATCTTTGACACGGAGACAAGGCTCGACGTGACAGACAGGGACACGAAGTGGATATCGACAAGGAGGTGGTGGCAGGCGTGTAGCACAATGCTCTCACCAGCTATCAGACTTTATACAAGTTATCTAGCCCAGTAAAGACCAAGTTAGTATTGATACTACTCGCTATGTAGTACAAGAGGGGTGTTGCTTACCTAGCCCAGTAAAGACCAAGAGGTCGAGATGGGGGCTAGGAGCGTACATGTAGCAGCTTATATAGACTTCAGGGACCTGCGCACAGACCATGTTGAGGGCAGGCTTTGCAAGAAGCCATGTGAACGAAGAACAAAAGGACTACCTAAAGGAGAACAATAGCTATTGTCTAGACCTTGCCAAGAACTCTACCCGTGAGAGAATCTATCTAAAAGGAGACCAACTATTGTATTCCATTCCCACACCTGTGAGAACATCCTTCCATAAAGAGAACAATAGGGAAAGAACAATAAGGAGCCCATGTGGACGGTATCTATGACGTCAAACCCTAGCTATGGGCTGAGCCATGTGTCTGTAGCCATGTGGTCTTACTTAAGCTAAGTCACATGCCAGTGTGACGTAGTAGCAAGTAATGTGACCGTGTGGAGCGTCTAAGCCACGTGATATGGGCGCTTAATAGACGTGCAAAGGAGTTTATGCAGAGAGAATTGAAACTAGGTTGTAGCCCGGAGTTTTACAGATAAAAACAAGAGGTAAATTGCGAAAATTAAGGGCTAGTCAGGCCATCCATGACAATCTTCCCATCAATGCGGTGTAGCCTTCCTTTTCCCTTCAAAGTGATGCATCCCCACACCATGATACTCCCACCCCCATGCTTCACTGTCTTCTGCACATTCCGGTCCAAAAACTCCTCGCCCTGTCTTCTTCGGCAGTATTCCCTCCCATCTGAGCCAAATAAATTAAATTTGGACTCATCTGAGAACACCATTACCCCCCACTCTTTCTGCCCCCATCTGGTTGCATGTCCAGCCCACCACTTGCGCTTCTTCTTATGAGCTACAGAGAGAAACGGCTTTCGCCGACGCACATATCCCTTCAGCCCAATCTCTGCAAGGTTGTGACGCATTGTTCGGGCAGCCACTTGTGGGAATGCCTTGCGCTGCACGTCCGTAGCATTGCGGGCCTCTTGTCGTGCCAGGAGTAAAGAGGCGTGACGGAGATCGCAGTCTTGTAGAACGCGAGGGCGACCTGTCTTGGGCTTGTTTGCATAGAAGTCAGGGTTGTGGGATAGTTTGTGGATGGTGCGATAGATGGTGAACCGGTGGACGGGGACTTTCTTGCGAATGTCAGGCACACTGACACCTTCATTATGCAGAGTTTAAATTCAGGCCTTTTTAGTAGGGGTACACTGCACCATATGTGTGGTCTAGAGTTGGGAGAGTGGGTGGTATCGAAAAAAGCACGAAAGTGGTGAAGTGGAGAGATCGAAAAACAAAACAAACCCAAATAGTGGGCGTGCGCGCGACGGGCGTCTAGCGTCGCGACAGCGCGGATTGTGCACAATGTGTTATATACGAGACAGACTCTTTTAATTTCACTGTAGACATATTCTATACATGCAATACTCAATGTGTAAAAAATGATTGAATAAAATAAGCAGTGTTGAGCTCAAACGGAGAGCAAAGAGTTGTGCGCTTGCGGTGTCGCAAGACTTTTTGCCGCTACTGTATAATGCAATATAATCTCAGAATATCATTAAACACATGTTAATTACCCTCTTGTGCGGAACATTTCAGAATACGAGTATCATACATTACATTACAATACAATTCCTGATACCATGCTAGTGGAGAGGGTGTTTGAGTGTGAGTTTACTGACTGGTAGGGACTCGCGACAGCTCAAAGCACTGGCATGCACTGGAACAAATTCTTCATTCTTCAGGAATTGTAAATGCCTTCTTGATTATATGGGTCAGGTGGTCTCCAAGCACAGTACCACAAATAGCACTCTTTCAGCAAATGCTTCAGAGTTTCCAAAGTGCCACACACATATTCTGCAGGGCCCTCAAGGTGAAATCTTTAATAGGACTTGCCAATAGGCATGTGTCTGGAAATGAGTGGTGTAGCAGCAGCATATTCTGCAACACCCAATGTATCATCTGGCTTATCAATGTTGTGGTGCTCAATCTGCATTGTACAAAGATTTTTGAGCCACCGGTGCCATTTAGCCCGAGCCTAACCCACTCAGTGACATTAGGTCAAGGACACACCTTGAGCCGGCGCTGGCGACCTGCAGAAGTTCCGCGTGACGACCTCTTTGGTCCCGTGATGAAGGCGACAACTGTTGTTGACAGTAGTGGCAGGTATAAGCTAGCAGTACAATAAATGTAGATACAGGCTAGATCAGAAGAAGATGTCGGTGCTACTCTTCATCGCTTTGATCGCCCAAGAACGCCATGATGCTCTGGCGTGCACTTGACTGAAACAGAGAATCAGACATCGCATGACTGCGAATGGGACCGATCACGTACTTTCTTCCTCGCAGAAGGAGTAAGATCTTCGACATCTGATTCGTTTCCCCCAGAAGATTCCTGAGCTGCCTGGCGGCGTGACCTTTTCGGGCCGCTGACGATAGCTTTCTCGAACTTTTGCACGTCCTCTGCCACAACCTGGTCAGTACATAGATCCCGCACACGTCAATATGAAGATGCGTTGTTACCGAGTTCCTGAGCGAGTTCTCTCTTCTGCTTGATAGCCTTCGCCTTCTCCATGCTCACGCGTCCCGACATCCCCAGATCGACTAGCATTTCTTTCAGTCTACGGATTTGGGCTGCCTTGTCTTCTGCTATATCTTTGAACTCCCGCGACCATACTTTGTGTACTCCACACGCGACGACGGTGGACTGGGCGGCTTTGAGCAGGCAGATAGACAACGCTGGCACACGACACGTACCTTGAGACGCTTGACCTCCTGGTCTTCTGGTGAGTCCTGAGCAGATCCTGCGGCTTTCCGCTTCTTTTTCTGTGGCCGCTATTGAGAGTGCGACAGGTTCATGGTCAGAACTACACTCACGGGTTCTGGTGCCTATGTGTCGATGATCAATAAATTGAACGAAAATGAGAGTGAAAGCGAACGAACTCCAGCTTTCTTCTTTCTAGGGCCGGCTTTTTTCGCCGGAGGTCCGTCTATGAGGACGGACATCTCTGAATCGCTTTTCTGCAAACTGTATGAGCATTCTTTGCATGTCTATCACAGGCTATCACGAGAGTTCCTCACTGTCCCCGTGTCAACTTTGGCTTCGTTATCGGGCTCGACCGGTTCCGCTGTCAAAGACACCGAGACCTTAGGATTGAGATTCCTTTCCCCAGTTGCTTCGTTGTGGTTATCAAACTCCGTCCGCTTGTGGCTCTTGACGGGTAGATCGCCAATATCAACAGTCGAGATCTAACAGACAACAATTATGCGCAAAAATCCCGGAAACTGAGGCGAGCGTCGAGACCCACGTCTGCATCATGCGCTGAAGTGTTCTTGAGTAAATTCGGCCTCTGCGGTTTTGACGGAGGATTTGATGACATTTTGTCATTATCTTTCTCGTCCTCGTCTGATGACGGGATCACGGACTAAGAGATAGTCAGCGACGCTAGTGTAATGAGCATATGAATGATTTTGGGCGGACGCACAGCTGAACGCACAGCCTTGGCATTCTTTCCAGATGAGCCTTTCGTCGAGGTCTGCTTTTGCGCCCTCTTGGGCTTCTGCTCCTTCGAGGCTACCTTTGCTTTCTTCGAAGCAGGCGTCTCGCTCTGTGCAGACTTCGATTTGCGCTTCTCAGCTGGCTTTGTCGGCGGAGATTTCTTCGCAGGTTCCTCGTTGTTGTCCTTTGCGCATGCCTGCTCGTTTGCTTCCAACGCGTCCTAGGAGGCTCTGAGTAAGCGGGTTGCATGATGAATTGGTCCTGCAGCGGTGCATACAATGGTAGCGTTCGCAGCCTGCTTCACTGCGTTCTTGTACGAGTCCAAATCTCCAGGTGCCAAACCCATATCTTCTTCAGCTTTCTTCCGAATCATGCGCGGAGTCAATTCGCTAAATTTTTGCACACATTCCGCATGATTGAGCCCTTCGAGACAACATTTTGGCCAATGGACGGTGAGGACTTACTTCATAGTCCCATCCTGGGACGCCTTGTTCACAATTGCCGCGACAAGCTTGTTCAGTTCCTCGATATCAACGTCCGCCATAGTCGAATACCGTAAGATGACGGGTGTCCTAACGGAGAACTCTCCTGTGTGGGGCACCCTCTGACGCG
Source organism: Cytidiella melzeri (assembly GCA_022592445.1). NCBI lineage: Eukaryota > Fungi > Basidiomycota > Agaricomycetes > Polyporales > Irpicaceae > Cytidiella > Cytidiella melzeri. Next base: position 62,158 of record JABYQR010000105.1, on the reverse strand, counting down.
ACGCACGCGATACGGACGTGTGACCCAACACCACGTGATATGGCTTTCAGCTATCCAACGCGTGACAAGACGCGTTCCTGCGACTCACTTCGACTTCGCAAGGTAAGCAAGAGGCTGTTGTAACCACTCGCAACGCAACTGACATCGCGACTCACAGCCGTTCCGTCCATCTTTGCATTAACAACACAATGGCTGTACACCTACTTGAAATTACCACACCCAAGACAAGCCCCATCCCAGCCTGCTCACCCAACCTCATGCCTTTCCACATATCATACACAGGCCCAGCTCCGCTCTCGACCTACTTTCGCGTCAAACAGGCCCCCAAACCAGAATATGGCGCTACCACAACCACCATCTCTACACTACCTGAACCCCCGACATCGATTCTAGCCTCAGACTCCCAAGCGACGCTCGTTGACTCAGAGACACAGCCGTCCGAAAGCGCAAGCACCTCCCAGGACACGCTAGACGAAGAAATGATCGCAGAAGATCCCACAATTGCGAGCGCAGTGTCCTCATCATCGTCTAGCTTGAGCAACCACTTGGTCGCCGCCTTCCGAGGACGCACCGTCCGCGGCCTCACAGTAGACTTGCCAGCAGGCTACACTGGCGTCGTCTTTACTGCACCTCCAGATCAAAAGGGTTCCAGTGACCTGAACCCAAACGAAACAGGGAAACCACATTCTACCAGGCGCAACACACGTCAGACAGTTGCGGAGAAGCCAGACCTGGCAGAGCTGGGGGACGCTCTGGATGAAGAAGACGAAAGAGTCTCCGTCCCGGTGCGTTCGTTAGAGGTTTCTGGGACGTTTGAGTCGTTTGTGTTGTGGAATGCCGACGTCCCCGTGGACGTGAGTAGAGATGAGTACCTGCGGTCGTTGACGGAGTGGACTAGACTTGCAACTGTGGTGAGTGGCGAATCGTGCGGTTGTGCTCACATGAAGAGTGCTGACCAAGTTCTTCGACGGTAGGTACATGAGTATGACCAGGATTGAAGTGTTTGTACAGCGAAGCAGACGTTATGCTGCGCGCCGTTTGAGGCTGGTAAGCGGTGCTTAGTTTTGAAGATAATCATCACTTCACAAGAGACATGGACGCATGCGGTCACAAAGACTGTCGGCAAAGGAAAACCCCAATACAATATTGTATTCATACCGTAAGCACCACACGACCCAGATTTTTGTGAAAGAGGAAACGAAATGATGAGGCAGCAACTTGCCAAGTCCATATGCTGCAGAAGCAGAGTCATCTGCCATAACGAGAAAGTCTACTAGGCCTTAGAGTGCTACGACAAAAGCGGCAGCAACGGCTGCAAGCGAAACAGCGGCTTGCAACAACCTAGAGTCGGCAACACTGACGGCAGCGTTCGCAGCAGCAGCGCCTGTAGTGGTGTTAGCAGTCGCACCACTGGAAGACGAGCTCGACGACGGCAAGCTGCTGTGCGCACTAGCACTAGAGCTGACCGAGAGGACAACGGCAGATGACAAAGGTATAGACGGCACGGAAGACGGTGGGGTGAAAATGCTGGAAATGGCAGACGAGGCACTGGCAGTAGTGCTCGACGAGTTTGTTCCTGGGCTTCCAGTGGGAGGAGGAGTGGCCGTCGACGGATTAACAAGAGCGCCTTCACCCCAAGGGATGGCAGCGTTGCTAGTGGGCTGGACACTGTTTGCGGGAGCGACGGTGTGTCCGTTGGCGTCCGCGATGGCGAAACGCGTGGTCCAGGACGTTACGGTCGAGTTCGGGGACGTGAACTGGTAGAAATAGATCGCAGAGTTAGGGGTGACCTGCGGGCAAGGATAGGTGAACGAGGTCTTGGTCGCGTCAGTACCGTCGACGGTGGTGACAGCTGCTTGATTCGTTAGACTTGTGCTAGATTTGTGAGCAAAGAAATACGTACTTGTGAGATGCGTCATGGCAAGATTCGAGCCGGTCATGAGTTCGATGTTCATCGTAGTCCAAAGGCCAGAGGTATCTGCTGTCCACTCGATGTCGCAGTTGGAACCTTCATTATAGACGTCGTTGGGGCCCGGGACAGTGGGAACTGGGTCTGCATTGACAGTAGCCATGGTGGCGAGAAGGGTGGCCAGAAGAATTGAAGTGAACATTATGAGAAGGATGAGTGAAAGTTTGTCTGCGAGATGGATAGCTACCAAAAAATCAGATACGTGACGAAGCGTGCTTTGAGAAGAGGAACATACTTGATTCGATGTGACGGCGTTGAGCAATCAAAAAGCGAGAGTTTGTAAAAAGAGCGGAAGGTTTGAGGATGTCTCGAGTCGAACAGATTGCTTGCAGGGAGAACCAGAAGGACTGAGAGATGAGGGGAAGAAACAAACAACGGCGAGCAGTGCAACCCCCGCCCATGCACAGAGCGTCTAATTTCCGCATTTGTTGCACTGCCCCGTGACTGATTGACGGATTGACGGTCGGTTTTGATTGATCCTACAAAGCTGCTTTGACCACTTTTTGTACTGTAAAGACTCGTTCATCACTTAGGTGGCCTCGATAGTCGAGTATTTCGCTATATAACAAGGTATGCAATTGCCAAAGCTCTACCTGACACACCCGTACAGGAACCACCACAGCACACAATGTCGCACCTAGAACCAGCAATAGCGGACCTCGTCCGTAGATTCAACGCTCTCCCCCGCCCAACACGCATCGCGTCAGGACGGGGAGACAACAAATGGGTCGTTGACTTGCGCCTCGTCCCTCTTCCGCCGCCTGGGAACCTACTCCTATTCGTCAGCCCCTTCAGCCGATATCAACACTGCGAAGGACCGATCCCGGTTGACACCCGCCCTCTGAACCCTCAGAGGTTGCAGGAACGAGCGGACGATGTTGCGATACTGATGTTGAAGGCGTTTGTGTCCGGAATGGGGGCACCAGAGATGACCCCTACCGCACCGTGGGAGTGGGCGACGGTAGACGAGGCGTTGCGCGGCCCTCTTCAAATTTCGTTGAAGAGATTAGGAGTCCGGAGTGAGCTATGTGTGGTCAAGGTGGCTACTCCAGCAGAGAAGAAGATCGCAGATGAGGAGTTCATGAATTTAATGCAGACTCTACTCTCAATTATGCGACAGACAGTGTCAATCTAATGTAGTAGCTCAAGTGCATGGTTACTATCGATGACCCAGAAGTGAACTGGGGACAGGAAGTGAACTATTTGCTCGGGAGGGCACTTCCACTCCCTCAACTGCATCCAAAAAACTCAAGCATATGTATTTATGCTACTAGACATTGTGTACAAAGTTCGGTACAGAAAGGGCAGCTCTGCACAGATAGAGAAATCAAATACCTCAAATTTTGCTGTAGCTTACTGAGGCAGCACCAGTGTATATTTTGGCGAAGAATTTACAGTGTACATTCATATGGGTCTATGCTGTCAATAAAAATACCTGTTTGTATGCACGGCCGATGTGGCAAGAATAGTAGAAGGTATACTGTCGACGGTGGAGGCGGGCGTGACAATGCCTCGTGGGCTGAAACTCCGACCAGCGCTGACTGCCAGCCAGTGACCGGGCGCTTGTGCGTGACATGCCGTGACAGTTCAGAGATTTTGGCGGGGGAAAAGTTACCTTTGTGCGGACCATTACAAGCACCTTTTCTCCCCTCCAAATATTCAAAGAAACAGATTGTCTATAGCCAAGATACTATAGTACATGACTGCGAGATCTCCGAGAGGAAAGGGGTACGGAGGAATGGGGGGGACCAGAAGTGAACTAAACAGTTCACTTCTGGGTCATCAATAGTATCCATCACTAGGGGCAAACGCCGATTTCACACACCTTGAAATTTGCATGATTACCCACTTAAATGTTAACTATCAGCAGATAATCCATAAGCAATTTTGGGCTCGGAATTGTTTCTTAATGTTTGAGAATACAAAATAATGCTATACACATTCTGTGCCTTTTCAGGGGCAGGAATTTATGTTTTTTAAGTGGTAGTTAAATCAGAAAGAAAAATGAAAGGAAGTTTACCTTTCAAGGCTTGAATAATCAATAGTCTCGGAACCAGCCGTTCGCGATTCCTCAATTGGAACCGCGGAGTTCCAAAAAGACAATGAGGCGAGGAAGGCGAACGTCTGGTGAATGTGGTATGAGGCGCGTACCGATCAATTGCGCGTGACGCGAATCTTGTTAACGCTGTTCCTTACTGTCACCAATACCACTGTTTTTGCGCGATCTTGCCGCTCCCTGATACAATTATTGTCATGCCTCCCCCTCCGTTTGATGTACTCGACAATGGCGATGACAAACGTCACTCTGCAGAAGTTGACTGTCGCGGAGCGACTGCTGATAGACTGATAAACCCTAAACAAGGGTGAAGTAGATGTGAGGGGGAAGAGGAAGGGGATCTCCAACGACGACAGCAAGGTCAAAGTCGATGATAAGCAGGCAAGCAGGCACAGAGGCCGGATACTGGCAGTGCAAATGACGAAGTTAATAAGGTATGATACTAAGTTACATGCAGTAACTCACCTGGCAGTGCAAATGACGAAGAGGTCAAGATGCAGAACCAGGGAGGGTAAGGGGTACTATATATACTGTGTCTGGGTGGTCTGTGCACCAGTTCCCACACTAGGGACTGGAGTAACTGTGGGGCTGGAGTAACAATGGAACAATAAGGGACCAGGGTAACTGTCAAGGACCTGAGTAACTGTCAAGGACCAGGGTACATAGAACAATAGGACTAGAACAATAGAACAATAGACAATAGAACAATAGTATCAGGAACAATAGAACAATAGGAACTGGGGGAATCCCTAACAATAGACAAAAGACAATAGACGGAAGACAATAGGACAATAGGAACTGGGGGAATCCCTGGGGAATCCCTATCAATGGAAGTTGAACAATAGAACAATAGCCTAGGTTGATCTGGAACCGCTCCAGATTGAGTCTAGGGTTTGGGTCTGGACTATTGATAAATAAGGCAGGATGTCACGTGACCCGGGTTAGGGTTAGGTCCGGTAACACTCCTAGCCGGAAAATAAGCGCTCTAGATAGGTGCCTAAGGCTGTAAACTGGTGACATTATTGGAAGAATCCGGTCTCTGTTGGACTATCCATGTCATTGACCCAATCTCAGACGAGGACGCTGCGCGCATTGACACGGACTTCAACAATCCTCGCGGCCCAACGCCTTTGCGCGGCACCTCAAGACTCTAGACCACGGAGCTATTGCAGCAAAAATGGTCCAAATCATTGACTTCATGGCCAGCCTCCAGATGGACACCGCCACTTTCTTGCATTATCTCAGCTGGAACCTCGAGATACCCGGGTGCATGGTGCACGAGCAGTCGGTCATGAGGTGAGTAGACTTGCGAGATAATGAAGTAGATGTGTGCTCACTCACATCAAGATACGCTCGAACCGCGCTGATGCACTGCAAGCAATTCTGCACAATAAGGGTGTTAAGAGCTGTCACAAGAGTAGAAGCAGTCGGCCTAGGACGCGACCTGGTGGCATCGCGCGTCCATTAGCTCAGGCGCGGTGGGTACAAAGTGTAAATAATATTGATTGCTCAGTTCTCATGCTACTCACTCAAAACATGCATTAAATAAAAGCTATGTACTGCAGCTACCTACGGAAATGCTGAACAGAGAAAGTCATGAACGGGTGGTGAGCTACATCAAGTTTCCTTCGGGCCATGCTGTGTCGCTGGTCGTGACATTGGATTCGACGCGCGACCTGATTTTGTCACGTACGATTGATTGGTACGCACCCCATACCAATTACACCAGACGTCCAGGCGTGCGGTCTCTTTGTCTTTTTGGAACTCCGCGAGCCTGGAAAAGGAAGGAGCGTGGTGACTTCCAAATCGTCTGGTTTGAGACTAGAAAATCAAGTTGAAAAGATGCCTTCCACGGATTTGGAAAAGGGCATGAAAAAAATCCAGAAAAGGAAAGGGGAGGTAGCATTTCCGGCGACGTGCTACTGAAAAGTTCTGGAAAGTTGTTTGCCACGTTATGTTTGCCATCACCCGACACACGTGGGAAATCTATTTGTCTTAACAATTTTAGGTTGGTCAGAAATCTGCCCGAAAAATCAATATTGACACAGATTTTCAGAGCGCGGAAAGGCTGCCAGTAGATAGGCTTAAAGACTTGTAGAAAATTCACAAAAATGTCTTTGATTGTATATCAATGTAACCTACCAAACATAACCAGATATTCACGGGATTTTTAACATCTCAAATAACTCTCACAAATAATTTCACGCCATGTGAAATCAGCTTTCAGTGCGTTTGTTTCTTCGATAGCTCACTACCGGTCAGGCTGTGTGGCCACAGTGTAACGCTGACGAATCCGAATGTGGACTCGTTCGCGAATACGAGAACTTTCGAGTGGCAAGTGACAGGAATAAAGACTGCTTATTGCCTAGAGACAAAAGCTGCTGGTCTGAGTACTACAGGGGAGTATATATGCTATGTGGACGAGGACCAAGCAGGACCAAAGGAATAGTCAAATGTTTAAATATAGACGATAAGTGGTTGTCAGGATGGATGCGGAAGCCGAGGAATCTAAGAGGAATCGGATATCCAGTCCGATGCGTCACATACGCCCTCCGGATATTATGCAATAATATCCCAAAAGGTAAGTGTTTTGTTAGGTTCGAGAAAGGAAAGGCGCCGTGGTGGTGTCTATTTTATTGGCTGTTTAGGCGCGCATCGATTCGTCTTCGGTGGCTGTCGTGGCGATCGCCTCGTGGTTGGCCTCCCCTCCGTCCTGCTCCTCTGTCTCCCTTTCCTCCTGCTCATCGTATACCTCTCCTTCAGCATCTTCTTCTTCATACTCGGGCGCAGAACGACGGTGATAGGTCCGCGCGCGCTTGTTGCGAGAGGACGAGGAAGGTTGTCCAAGCAGGCCAGTCTGCGCGAACGGTTGCTTCTGACGCAGGCGATCTTGTTTCTTTTTCTCCTGAAAATCGGCCTGGACGACTGCGCGTTTAGCGGTGAGTAGGGCGAGACGGTGTAGAAACTCGTTATTAGGTCGTTCAGGCTTCTCCTCGGTGTGCGGGATCAACAAGCGATAAGGTACGGCCGCGCTGTGTAGGACGACTTTGAACTGCTCGTCGTCCCATTCGGTGAAACCCCACAAGCAGTCGGGATCTTTGTTCCACATCTGCTGGAAACCCGGGTAACCTCCAGGTACAGTGCTTGTTCCATTAACTTTGCCATTACGAAGCTCACAATCGAAGGCGTGATACGCCTTTAACTGATCGACACTATAGGAGTACTTCACATCTGTACTCGGATCGCGCAGAAGTATTGACCCGTCAGTCAGGCGCTCGAGGTAGCAGTGACCTCGCTGAATATCGACTCTGCTAGAAGACTTCAAACAGGCCACATCAGCTAGCAGACAAAGGGCACTATACGCGCTCCCGTACCATGGGTAGGTCAAGACACGGATTCGACGATCGTCGTGATGCGGACGGCAGGTGGTGAAATGGCGACGGTGAGTGCAGTTCAGCAAGCACGCAGAGTCACTTGCTAGCTGAGCGAGGGGAAATTTTCGAGGGGAAGAGCTGGCGAGCTCAGGCAGCGACTGTGTCCCTTTTATCTTGCCTTGGGCGGGGCACAGGGTCAGTGCCCCTGAATAGACCTGAGGGTTGTTCGAAGGCGGGACGCCTGCGCCCTCCGGTAGGTCCCGGATATTTGCGACTCCCATGGCGGCCAAGTATTCCTTGAAGGCGCCTAGATCTTTTGCAGTGCTGTACGGGATCCAGGTGCGATCATTTGATTTCCAGACCGCCTCAAAAGTTGCTAACGGTCCCGAGCCGGTGTGGGATGCAAACTTCTCGATAGCCCACTCCTTATCCTGGTAGGCCAAGTCAGCCACTTGGCTAGCCAGTCGTCCCGGGAACAGACGGTCATCGTTGGGCTCATGCACTCGAAGTAAGGAGGCGTGGAAAACGTCGTGTATCCCACGGCGTTTCAGATCCGCAGGCAACTCAAGACGGAAGGAATAGTTTCCGAAGTCATGGAGGATACGGTACGGCCCGATAAACTTTGGAACCAACTTGCGGGCTAACCCTTTCGGTAGCGCCATGTTCTTGGTAGACACGTACACAAGGTCATTTAGTGCAAAGGGCACCGCACGTCGGCAACGATTTGCGTCGCGAGTTTGTTTCACCCGGGCGGCGATGATACTGTCGTGAGCCAACATAATCGCCCACTTCACCTTCTGGGCATACGCCCGGACGCCTGGGTATTCATCTTTGTCGGCATGGTCCCAGATCATGCTGCGAGGCATCCGACCGGTGTTGAGGAAGAAGGGAGCATATCCGGTGGATTCCGACCGTGCCAGGTTGATGGCAAATTCAATGGCGGGTAGCTTGGAGACCCAGTCACGCTGCTTGGGACCTATGCATTGCCGTAGCATCTGGGTGACTGTACGGTTTGCCCGCTCTGTAGAGCCGTCTGACTCTGAATGATAGGCACTGGACATACGCAAGTCGACACCAATCAGAGAATGCAGGTGAGTCCAGAACACGCTAGTGAACAGAACATCCCGATCGCTAATGATAGCCTTGGGCAGCCCGTGAAGTTTATATACTTCCGCAAACACCAATTCCGCAATGTCGTGAGCGTTGTAATTGGTGCGACTGGGCACAAGATGGACCATGGCGGTGAGTAGATCAATAATAACTGTGATTGAGTCGAAAGACCCATCCCGGTTTTCAGAGGTAGGAAGAGGCCCTACAAAATCTATTCCTATAGCTTCCCATGGATCGCTCGGCACAGGTAGGGGGTTCAACAGGCCATACGGCTTTTGATTACTAGGCTTACTTCGCTTGCATGTCACGCAGGTCTCGCAATATTTACGAGTATCCGGTCCCAAGGTCTTCCACCATACATGATCACGCAGAAAGCTCAGCATTTTATACGCTCCGAGGTGAGCCAGCAGCGAATGGGCATGAGAAATGACAATCTCTCGTAGGCTTCGTCCGTCACTCAGGACATTCGGTATGCACAGGCGCTCCGTACCGTTATCCCTCAGTAGTACCAGACCATCTTGCACAACAAAGTTTTTGAAGTGCTTGGGCTTGTCCATGACCATGGCAAACGCAGGGTCCTCGTGATAGCGGTTCCTTACCAGAGAGGGAATGTGCAGGTCCTCTCCGCTTCTTTCGAGCAGGTTGAGAAGTGAGCTGTCCAGAGTCACACTGTCACGTGGTGAGTCCATATTATTGTCATTAACGGAGCTGGGTCTGACTAGAATGTTTGTGTCGTCCGGTGGTGGAGCAGAGTTCTCGGCAGGTGAGTCCAAAGACCTGGCCGGTGCGCTCCCGCCCTCCGCTTGTTCAGCACACGGGCCATGCAGAACAAGCCGTTTTATCCTCTTAGCAAACTCTTTCGAAGTCTCTGGTCGACCTGTGTCCGCAGCGGGTGCCTTTCTGCGGTGTCCCCGAGCGGCGCGCCCCTCAACATCCACGAGTACAGGGATTGAAACGGCAAACAATGCTAAGCGCTGTGGGAGATCCTCGTCGTCGTCAAACATAGTGTACTCAGAAGCTGCACGTACAGTTCCTGGTGCATCATTGGAGTACAGACGCGAGAGTGCGTCAGGCAGTACGTTGTCCACACCGGGAATATATTCCACCGTGAAGTTGAACTCTGAGATCCGCTCAATCCAGCGAGCCTGGCGGGCAGACAGGTCTCGCTGTCGTAACAGGTGTATCAACCCTTTGTGGTCAGTTACCCATGTGAACTGACACCCCAACAGAATGTCGCGGTGCCGTTGCATCGACTCCACTCCCGCAAGCATCTCAATCTCATGAATAGGGTAGTTTGCTTGTGCAGATGACAACTTGGCTGAGAAGAAGGCGGCTACACTAGCGGTATGTCGGTCATGCCCTTGCGAGATGACGCCAGCTATACCACTGACTGAGCCATCAGTGATCAACCAAATGGGAGGGGCATCCTCCGCATAGGTCAACAGTACTCGATGATGGTCGCGATGGGTATGTACTAGAGTGCGAATCTCGTCGAACGCTCGCTGATGAGTGTAGTTCCAGCTAAACGATTTATCTCCACCCGTAAGTTCTGTCAGCACTCCCATAGGAATACGGATCGACGCGATATTGTCAGCCAGATAGCCCACCGAGCCCAAGAATCCTTGCAGAAGTTCCTTCAACGTAGGCACTTTCCAATTAAGGACGGAATTCACCTTGTCAGGGTCCATACGGATACCGTCGTTGTCCACAATGCGGCCGAGGACCTTGAGCTCGGCGCAAAGGAAATGTAGCTTGGAGGCATTCAGGTAGAGTGCCTCGCGTTTGAGGACATCAATGATTGTCTTCACGTGCTGAATATGCTCCCGCAGGGTATCCGAGTAAACCAAAATATCATCTAAGTACACATCCATGAAGACACCAATGTACTGCCCGAACAGGTGATTCATAAGCGTTTGGTAAGTTGCGACCGCATTGCAGTCTCCTTGTTGCAAAACTAAGCTAATCATATTTCCGTCTGGTGTGGTCATTGCGGTACGCTTAACATGATCGGGCTCGACGCGAATACACTTGTATGCGTCCTTGCCGTCAAGCGAGGACCTAAAAGGCTTTTTGGCTATTCGGCGGAGGATACCCTCCATATCAGGTAAGGGTGAAGTTACCTTAACCATGTTGTCGTTACGCTCACGCAGGTCACAAACGCAGCGCAACCGCGGAGGAACATCACGAATTCCCGTGCCGGGCTTGGTCAGGAGAAGCATAGGGCTGGTGTTGCGCGCATTACTCATTTTCCACCTTCCAGATTTTAAGTAGGTGTCGTGCTTAGCGGCCCACAAGGGACGAAGGGCATCAGGGCACCGGGAAGGCCGCCAGTGATACACTCTGTTTGGGTCTTTTAACGGGATCCGGTGGTTGATCGCCCGAAGTGGCGGTAACGGAGTGTCGCTCGCATCAGTGCTTGCAATGGGACGTGCGTATTCACGCAGCACTTCTCGCGCTTGTTCGAGCTGACCTTTGTATAAGTTGGCCGCCCGGGACTCCAACACGCACACATGCTTCCCTTGGATAGGCAGAGTGCCGTCGCTTCCTACATCAATAGTGAGCGGATTAAATCCCAGTGACACCTTGTGCTGAAAGAGAAATGGAGTCCCAATTATCACATCGTAGTTGAGTAGATTTACGACATAAAAATGGTGTGTCTCCTTAATGGACTGATAGCTAAGCTCGAAGCTGCATCCCAAGCTGATCTTCACACGGGACCCTTGTACAGCCAAATGAACAGGTAATTGTTTCTCGAGTTCAAACGTGGCAAGGCGCAACTGATGTACAAGTTTTGTAGATACGAAATCAGCAAGAGAACCAGAGTCAAGCAAGGCCCGAGCCGGGTGACCATTGACGTGTACCACAACGACGGCAGGCTCTGGAATGAGCCGTTTAAAGTCCCTTGGTGATGAGGCGTTGCGCTGTAGAGCGTTTATAGTTGCGTGAGTCACAACCTGCGCGGCGTTGAGTTTGAGACACTCACCATCCGATACAGTTACCATCGGAGTCTTGTACAACAATCCTAGCTCGCCCTCCAGGTCATCCAGATCAAAGGGCTCATCCATGAAGTCGCGTCGAATGGCCCGGGCGTAGGAGTTGGGAAGGTCAAACTTCGGAATCTGCAAGAGGGCGACAGGAATCTCGGAATAGATGTACAGGTAAGCGTCATGCACGATGAGTACCTCGGTGGAGGTTTCTGACCGGTGGCACACAAAGCGAGGCGACAAGATATCTTGCCCGCGGTCTGCAAGCCACTGTACCGGGTACGGAATTTCCTCATTCAGTACCTGTTCCGTGGCGCTCACCAGGTAGTCACCCATAGGTTCCATGGGAATGCGCTTCCGAATGCAATGCCAGTGCCCTAGCTGGCGAGCCACCTGCTTTTGGTACCAGCGCGGGAGGTCGAAATCTGGTCGCTGCAGGTATACTCGTGGAACGAGGATGTCCCTGATTGGGTGAGGTCCCATAATCACCAACTCGGTATGACTGACCTGATACGATACAATGTCCTCTGGCTTCCATAGAGACCGGTTGAAGGCGACATGGTGACAGCAGTACGGCGCATGACGCTGCAAGACCGCCATGGCCTGCCGCTCAATCGCACTACCAAAGAGATGACGGCGACGGCCTTCACGGCTTGTGAGAGGGAGTTCCAGCAGCGGGGCTCCCTCGTAAAACCAACCTAGAGGCGGCCCCAAAAACTCGATGGAAGAGAGACTCAACTTGGCGCCGCCCACTGTAGCCGTACTTTCGGCAAGTTGCTGTCGGGCTTCTATTTCTGTGTAGTTTAATTCCACGTTACTGACCGCGACTCCAGGAGGCTTCCCTTGACGTTGCGAAGTGGTCGTATTCGCGGTTGGACAGTTTCTTGCCAAGTGCCCGGTGTCAAAGCATTTGAAGCACCGTCCTTCAGATTTAAGGTCAGCCTTTTGTTTCGCAGAGAGTGTCCCAGTTTTATTGACCCGTTTAGTAGGCTGTTGGGTGATGGTCTTTGTAGACGGCACTGTGGCTGATGGCGACTCTCCTGTACCATCCGGGGCGGAACTGCGGAAGCGTCCTGGACCAGCGCCACGTCCTCGGGAGAACGCAGGCCGGTCCTGTCGGTCAAACGAGAGCAGACCTCGTGTGTTCGAGGTTCCTTCCGCAAGTTTGAACCGTGTGGCGGCTGCAACAACTTCCTCCCATGAGGACGAGGTAGGCGATAGTCCAAACCTCCAGAGCTCCTTCTGTATGTAGTCATGTAACGAGTACCATAGTTTAATTACCTTTTCCACATCGGGGATGGCTCCTGCGAGAACAAACAGTTCTTCAAGCTCACAGACATATTCCTGAACTGTTGAACCGCCTTGTTTGCGATTACGAAGGGTATCGCAAACCTTCATGCGGAAGTCCACTGGGAAACAGAAATCAAAAAGGCCCTTGAAGAAGTCCTCAAGAGACCATTTGCCTGCGTCCTTGGAGACTACCATGGCGAAGAACCGATACGCTTTCCCTTTTAGGAACGACGACAGCGTGGTGGCGTAGCGGTCTCGACTGAGAGCATATCCAGTGACATACTCAGTACCTTCTTGCAGGAATTCATGGAATTCCTGGATGTCAGCTCGACCGTCGTACACTGTAGGCTCGCGAGATTTGAGCTTAGGCAACTTAGTCTTTGAAGCTGATCGCTGACGCCTTTTTCTATTGCTACGAGGACGCCGAGAATGCCTAAGTCTCAAACCACTACCGCGATGGCCAGACGAGGATCCTCGGGAAGGAGAGGTAGACACCGTAGAAGACGAGTCAGAATCTGAAGGTATGTTCCCGTCTGCAGCTATACCATTATCCTCACGCGGAATACTTGCAAAGGCCTTTCCGAGGTAACTAGTAGGTTCTACCTGGTTTACCAGACGGAGATTCTCTCCGTGAACCTTATGCAACCTGGGCTTCGCAGCAGTAGCGGCACGCTGACGCTTTTGCAAGGTGAGTTCTGATATAGCCGTTTCCACGGGTTCTGAAGCACCATCCCCCAGTGAGGACAGTGCAACCTCCCAGTGGTCCCGTTTAAGGGAAGCAACCTCCCTGGTGAGCATCTCCAGTCGTTCCAGCACCTTATCAGAGCGCTCTTCTCGAGGGCCATCATCAGCTGACTGTTCCGATTTACTGAAAGTACGGAGGTTGTCCCAGAGCTCAAACGCCTTTTGCTCCTCCTCCGTATCAAGCTCCTCGTTGTTGAGCTCCACAGGAGCACCATGCCCTGATAAGTCCCTATAGTATCTCAACAATTTCTTCTGTACTTCCGGATCCATTTCAGCAGGATCCAAGTGGACACTTCCCCAGTTGCGGGGGTCGCCTGTTTTGCCCTGTCGTGTAGAGGACCCTTCCTCGCGCGACCGGGAACGACTGTGAGTATTGTCATTGGCCACTGCGACTTTACTCATTCTAAGATCATACATCTTTTGCTCTGCAGCACTCATTCTCGAGGCTGCTGTATCTATAGCCTGACACTGTACAGAGGTCAGCGCAGTCGCGGCAGATTCCCGTTGTGCACCTGGGGAATCAGCCTGATTTTTCTTATATTTCACCTCAGTCCACGGGCTCTCAGCCGGACCAGACGAGACCGTAATGTGAGTCTGTTCACCTTCGTCACCCACATTCTCAAAGGTGATGTTCGTATTTTCCTTAATAGATAGTGAAGGAAATATATTAGATAACACCAAAGGGCTCGCGTCGAAGGTGCTGGACCTAGACGGTGTACGCAACACTACAGCGCTATAAAGCGGTTTCGTGTCGGGGGTAGAGGTTGCCTCAGGAGACACACTCTCTATGGGGGAAAGAGGTGAGGTTCCCTTTGCCAGTGCCTGGAGAGACTGGACGGGGGTGACAAAAGCACCGGGAACGGAGGCAGGCGAGTCGGGAACAGAGTTCGCGCGACGACGAAGGTTGTAGCGCGGAGCCATTTCGTGGCTTGAGTCGGAGGATTAGAACAAATGTTTTTGGGGTTTGGGACTGGTGACGGTTGGTGGTGTTGATCAGACACTAGGAATCCGGTCGGCCAGTCGAGTAGGAGAGTCTAGTAGAGAGGGAAGAGAGTCGAGGTTGTTCTAGATAGCAGTCGGGTTCGTGTCAAAATATGTAACGCTGACGAATCCGAATGTGGACTCGTTCGCGAACACAAGAACTTTCGAGTGGCAAGTGACAGGAATAAAGACTGCTTATTGCCTAGAGACAAAAGCTGCTGGTCTGAGTACTACAGGGGAGTATATATGCTATGTAGACGAGGACCAAGCAGGACCAAAGGAATAGTCAAATGTTTGAATATAGACGATAAGTGGTTGTCGGGATGGATGCGGAAGCCGAGGAATCTAAGAGGAATCGGATATCCAGTCCGATGCGTCACACACAGCGTGCCCGACGCTGACTCCACTGAGTGCTGCACATCACGTGACCGTGCTTACTTATGTAAGCGGCCAGAGGCCAGCGTTCTCGTCAGTGGTTGAGTTATAGTCCAGGACCTTGTGCCAGTGAGTCGCCCTATGGTCGTATGTTACCGCAAATCTATGCAAATGTCTTGTTCTGACATTGCTTTCAGTCTGCCTACCATTGTACGCCCGGTACAGCACTATCCATTGTTGGCTGAAGCGCAGCTATTGACGTGACTTCCGACATTTCACAATTGAAAGGGAAATGAGGCGATGCAGTCATCCATTGCGCGTCGTCGAACCATTCAAGTACTACGGTAACGTCTGTCTACGTAGACAGCACACCCATTCGCGACTTAACGCCGAGCTTCGCAACCTGCTACGCGACACAGCGCAGCCAGTAGCCATAGTCACCTCTCTAATGCCAACGGAGCCCTTCCTTCCTCCTCCAGACTCCGCGGTAAAGGAAACTAGCACGCACCACTCTCGCTTTCACGGCGCAACGCTCTCATCATTTAGCGCAATCGCCATGGACCCACACCCTCTCATCGCCTTCTCACTTCGAATACCCTCTCGGATGGCTACAACCCTTAAGCTCGCGCACCCGCATCCACACGCCCGCGAAACACCACACTCCCATCCGAATCCGTTAGCAAACCTTTCCACACATATGGTTGTCAACATCCTCTCATCACATCAAGCAGATCTCGCTGTACAATTCTCCCGCCCAGACCTCCACCCCCATCCCTTCGCTGTCGCCCCATACCGACTCACCGACGAAGGCCTACCTGTGCTCAAGTCCTCCCTCGGAGCTCTATCCTGCAAACTGGTCGCCTCGAGCTGGCCGCTACATGATTTGGAATCGTTGAAACACGGCCGCAAAGAGAACTCGAATGAAACCCAGCCGTGGGACGGCGAGGGCGTCGCCTCGGAACTGTTCATAGCGCAAGTGGTCAGAGTTGAGCACGTTGAGGACGAGCAATACGGAGCTGGGGAGGAACGGACAAAGACACCATTGTTATATTACCAGCGAAAATATGCGACGACTCGGGATGTACCTCTCTCATCTGCACTTTCATCTTTCAAGCCGCCGGCGAAAAAGTAAAGTACATTCGAATCTAGTTCGAAACGTTAATGACCAAACAATAAATGATATCATGGAACATCGTAACAGTGATAGCGGTTTTTTTACAACAACTGATAAACGTTCAAAACAGTGCGTGCAAAGTTCGACAGCAATAAACTCATCTAGTACGATGAACCGGCCATTTTGTCACAGTTTCATGAATGAGAACAGCGAATTCATATCCACCCAGCGCCGCGCATTCTGCTCGAGATATCTGTTCACCACATCAGACATAGTCTTCAAGAATTCCGACTGCCAGTTGGCAATACCATTGACCGCGTCTACACCAAGGAATATCAGTCGATCATCCCCTCCATGAATCGCCAGTCCGTAGCTAACCTGCTTTGCTAGTCCCTTGCGCAGCCTTCTTTGCCTTCTCAATGTCAAACAGGTACAAGTAGTACCTTAGCTGGTCGTACAGCTGTGCATCTGTGTACTGTCCATCACCGACAATCAATCAAGAGCTCTCGTCCACAAAAATAAGAGGAAACTGTACCTCAAAAGCAACTGTCCCCTGACATGCGGGTATCAAGCACCGTCTCCCATACACACCCATCATCCTCGTCCGGTTCCCACACGTCGCGTCATTGCACACCGTCCAACCTTCATAGTACTTGGAGATAAACTCTCGGATCTGAGACTCAAGCTGAGCCTGCAGGCTTGCAGTAGCCATCGACGCTTGACAGCCTGGACACGTAGGACCTGAGGGTAATAGCAGCGATGACTGTCGTAACAATGGATTGGTCAAAACATCAGAGGAGCTAAGAGCGAACTCACATCACGGTCCGCGATAGGCGCAAACGCCACTTGGCCTTTACATGACCTGCACCGTACAAGAAACGGCTCGCAGTCTTTGTACCTCTCAGCATCGGAGACCAAAGAATCGAGACTATGGAACGCTCTTGCCTCCGACTCTGCGGCCGTCGCGCTGCGATAACGGCTAGGGTCGAGACCTAGACAACGTCATTAGCTCACTGAAAGCCTAAGGAAATGCAGTCAACATACCGAGGCATTCTGCCAATCGCGCACGATCCGTGCCCTCAATGGGCTCACAGAGACGCTCAATAGGGGGGAGAATTTGCTGAGACAGATAGTACTCGAAGTCTGGGGTTCAGCGTGGTGAGATCGTCGAGTATACAGAGAGCACAGCCAAAACGTACCAATCGTCAGCCCACTGCCCGCTCGCCGAATCTCATCAGGATGCTTGGCACGGTCAGCTTGCGCACTCTTCGCGCTCACACCTCCATCTCCAAGACAGAAGATGTACGGGATGACGTCGCCTGTCCGTGCGCTGCCCCCCTTCGCCTTCAAGCGTAAAGCGACTTGTACATGTGGCTGCGATCCGGCGTCTGGGTAGTCTTCAGGGTTCTTTCCAAGACGCTACGCACAAGATTTTCGAATGAGCTCAGCGCTCGCTTCAGGTTAAGCGCGGGAGACTTACCTTGAAGATGATAAAATCATCCATTGGAACCTTGCCGGCTCGAACGTTCTCGCCTATGGTGGCCAAATACTCGTGAATTCGCTCGACAACGGTTTCTGTTGCCTCTCCTGACAGAATCTGGTCAAGTACATACCTGACCCAACGTATAAGCGTTCATCATAAGGGGACAAGGCAACAGACGTACTGGGACACAGCCTTTGAAAGAGCACAGTACTCTCTACGTTTCATATCCAGTCCCTTCACCTCCGTCGACGTACGCGTCTTGTCTTCCACTTTGATCGCCGCATACTTCTTCTTCTGCAATAGCAAAAGACGTTGAAATACGCCATCAAGGTCGATCTCAAGTAGCTTGTATCGGTCGTTGACAGCCTTCTTGAACTCTGCGGCAATCTTCAGAGCCTTCTCAAAGTCGGTGACACCCGAGTTGACGAACACAGAGTCGGTATCACCGTAAACAACCTATAATAATATGAGGCATATAGCGCGAAGATAAAAATGAGAGACATGGGCTCACATCGAGTTGCAGGCTTTCTGCAAGCTCCTTAGTTGCGGTCAAAATTTCTCTGCCTTTCGAAGTCGTAAGGGCAGCAAGAGGTCGAGCGTAGAATCTGGAGTACTCAAACCCAAGGCATCCGTACATACTGTTAGCCGTTAGCTTGAGGGCAAGTTGTTTGATGTCCCACTGTATCATTTTGCCAGCTTGGATGTTTAGCCGTTTATAGGTGTGCAATTTGACGCACCTGTAGCAATTGTGCCGCCGTAGCTTTGCGATCCTTCATCAAGCTCTTGACTTGTCGTCGGCGATTGACGAGCGTGGCAATGAGACGAGGAAGAACACCTTGACTAACATCGGAGGCGGGTGGCTCCGCCATTTTCTCCTCCTCTCCTTCCTGAAGAAATCTCTGATGAGCGTGTCCGTATACACAGTAACCGGACCACAGACCTCCTGCTCCACGGGTTCGACAGTCGTAAAGTCAATGTTGTACTCCTGTATGATACTGGGATACAGCGAGTTGAAGTCCATGACCAAGATGTACTTGTCCCAGAGACCTCGTTTGGGATCGAAGACAAGACCTCCCTTGTACTTGTCCCTTTTGCCTTTGGTTTTCTTTCCACCCTCGCCGTCTTCCTCATTCTGCTCAGCTTTGGCGAGAGTCTCTGCCTTCTTGCCCCATAGTTTGTCCGGACAGATGTACTTGAGCCGGTGGAATTCGTGCAACAAGATATACTCGTTACGCTCCGCACGACCACCATTCAACGTCTTGTTCCTGTTCTACCGCTCAGCGAGTCAACGAACCCCAAAGATCACCGTCGACTAACCATGAATTTCCAGCCAGGTTTGTCAACTGTCTTGTCAGGGGTAGAATCTGCACTTTTGCTCCAAGGGCCATTTGATAATGTGCATCAAGTTCGCAATGACGGACGAAAGTCATGAGCCGCTCTGGGTTGCTGACACTCCCGTCAAAATAGCTTGCCGTGTCGTCAGGGTCGATATCTTGCCTCTCGCTGTTGAGATGAGTCTTGCACATCTCCGTAAGCGACCATGTCGTCGAGGATATCATGCCCTGTGGTAACCTTGATAAGACTTGAGCATCAATCATAGATACAGGCAATCTACCTTTGCGCTGTCACTAGCCAAGTCGCACATCAGTCGTCCGTTAAGGAACTTGAGGTTGCTTCCCTGCCGACCGATGTTTGGCCACTTGGCTCTTCTGAATCGTCCGATGCGAGACCAATGATCGGCTTTCAAGTCCCGCATCCGCTTCAAGAGAACGTCCAGTGATACCCCTAGGAATTCATGGCCCACAATAACGTCGGGGTCTGTCTTGTAGATCGTAACTGTATTTGATGAGTTCAGGTGTTCTGCTTCAGAAAAAGTCACTCACGGAGTAGATTATTCAGGAGAACCCGCTCGTTTTGCAATGGCGTGATGAACCCTCTACCGTTTGCTCTCGCTCTTGCCTCGAAGTTTGGTGGGAATCGATCAAGTGGTCGCACAAAGGTGTGCACGCTGCAAGGTAGCGCTTCTGGAGGTGTTGGGTCCTCTATCTGGACTGTGTGACGGGAGCATGACTGAAGGAAGATTTTCTTGTGAAAACTCACACTTACGGTTGGACCATACTCGAGCGGTAGCACAGACCACTTCACGATTATTTGCTTGGTGATTCACAATTGTCCTTACACTCAGGCTCATTACCGTCAAGGGAGGGACGTCTCGTGGTGCCTGCGCGTCGGTCTCCAAGAATGGGTTGATGTCCTTCGGGTCAGATACAGTAGCCTCAACTTTGCACCATGAGACCTGAATACACTCAACATCAGATCAATGGAGGTGACTGAGTGCTCACTACTCACGCCTTTCGATTCGATGGTAGGTTTTCGTATCTGTAACCAACAAGGGCCGAATATCTTCCGTTTGAGTACCAGAAGCTCAAAGGCAGTGGTGCTAGTACCGAAAATCCGCGCGAAATTAGGACTGCAGACATTATTGGGGATCTGCGGCTCTGGAGGTGGCATGAGTGATGCATGGAGGGTGGTGGAGGGGTTCAACTCACCATCAAATGGGTAAACAATTTTAAGCCACTGTGCCTCTCCACGAGGTACCTCCGCTTCCCCAAACGCGTAGCTTCGTTTTACAAACTTCCCTTTGAATGACTTGATACCCAGCTTCTTCCTCACCCGGTCGAAGTCGTTGTAGACATCCGGCATCGATGGCACAACATCTGTTTCGACAAGTTCGCCAGTTTCATCGTCCTCCTCCATGCGACGTTCGCGGGGCAACACAAACAGATTACGCTGAAGGTTTTCGATTGTGACGCAACACGATATCCACACCTTTGACGCCTTGTCCTGAGTCTTTCCGATAAAATATAGTCGGCCTTCGTGTTCGAGGTAGTCAAGCCAGAAGAATCGGAAAGAGCCGTCTTCTTCAAGAACAGACGCATTCGAACTTGTGTTCTTGGACGAGGAGTTGCTTTGTGTACCTAATGTTTCCTCAGGCTTCACTTGTAACGAGTCGTACACGGATAGCCACGAGGGAGCTGTGTCAATAGCCGCCTTCTTCTCGCTAGTCTTGAGTGCCCCATTGCCAAGTTTTGGTAGGCGAGCCTTACTCTCTACGTCCTCCTTTTTCACTGTTGATCTCACAGGCTTGTCAACGACGATAGACTCATTGAAATCTTCGTCGACATCCATGAAGGCGTCCATATCCACACCTTCGAATACGCTCTCGACATCAGAGCGCACCTTGCCGTCGGCCTCGTCGCCGCTACTTTCGACATGAAATTTACTGAGCTTCTCCATCGTGGGTTTGACAGCTTGGTTGTCGACCTTAAGCTTCTTCTTAGGACTAAGCATGTCCGCCGCAAAGTCATCATCGTCCGAGGTCGAGTGAGAGAACCCTACGTCAATGGGTCCGTCGGAAGATGTGTCGTAGTCGGCGTCACCTCCATTCCGGAACCCATATCCACTCGAACGCGAAGGTGCCTTGCCCCCCAAACGAGAGGACGTAGCAAGCTGAGGCTCGGGCTCGGGCTTGCGTTTACGAGCTTTCAGCAGCGGCACAGCAGGTAAGTGGTCCATGTCTCCCAGTAGGCTGGCCATGAAGTCCGTCTCCTGCTCTTCAGACACTGCTGGACGATATGCGCTGATCGAAGGGGCAGCCTGTGGAGGAGGCTTTCTCGCAGGTTTAGCTTTCGCCTTATTGTTCTTCTTCTTGACTGGTACAGTTTGTTAGTATCAATGAGCGATATGCATCGGCACACGCACGCTTCGGTTTCTCTTCTTCCTCACTTTCCGCATACACATCGCGTTCCTCAATATCGTCCATGCCATTATCCGTATACCCACCAACGCCATCGTCCACTATGAAATCGTCTTGAGCAAGGCGACCACGTACGATTGCCTTGTACTGTTCCTCAGAGACTGAGTCGTATATTGCGCCGTCATCTTCAAGCTGAGGACAGCTGTAGCGTTAGTCGATCGTATTTTATGAGACACCTGAAGCTTGCCTTGTAATTCCTCCCGCCACCTTCTCTGACACGCCTCAGCTCTGCGAGTTTGGATAGCTTCTCCTGTTTTGCGCGACGCGCCCTGTCCGACATAACGAGAAGATGGCTTGAGTGTGAGAGGTCTGCCAAAGGAAACGCGTTTTCGAGTGGCCGTGACGGGATGTCTGTGACAGGACGCGTCTTCCGGACCACGTCTATTGTGATCTCAAATCTCTCCTCCTGCCACTCACGGTGAGCGCTGATGTTCGCAGGACTGAAGAGCCGTCTGTACTCTCTGCACCATGTAAATCGACACCACAGCACACTCTCTACTTCTAGTGTATTCTCTGACGCAAGAGCAGCGGAATTTCTGGCCGCTGCTGCGACGGTAGAGTCCCTGCCGACCATAGGGACCCATCCGCCAGAGGTGCGTTTGAGCGAACCGCGTTGGTACTGATAAAGTGCTCACCTTGACCTCAGATTGTCGTTACGGGTCAGCGAAGACTGTGACATTGCCAAGTACTTACTCACTCATGGTCCATCTAGGACGTGCCAATGTCGGGAAGTCGACGTTACTCAACGCCGTCCTAGGACGCAAAAGCCTGCTACACACCAGCAAGAGAGCGGCGCGTACTCTAACCAACCCTTGAGATTAATTCTGACCACATGTATGTACAGGGGCGCACAAAGACCCTCAATTTTTACAGGGTAGGACCTGAACCTGGAAAGGCCGTGGTAGTCGACGCTCCAGGCTACGGCCAGCGTGGTAGACCGGAATGGGGAGCCCTGTTTGACCACTACATATCCAGTCGTAAACAGTGCGTCTTTTCTAACTGACCGTTGGATAGCTCGCTAAAGGTCTCAAGGCTGAAACGGGTTTACCTTTTGATCAACGCGAGCCACGGACTAAAGGAAAGCGATCGGATGATGCTTGCGCATTTAAACCAACAATGCGAAAAGGCGTTGGCGAACAACCACCATGTCACACTACAAGCTGTGTTCACCAAATGTGATCTTCTTCGCGTAAATGCGCCAAGGGAATTGCAGCGAATGCAGGACGAGATTTTTGAAACCGCGCCGCTTTGCCTTCCTGGCATCATCACCGCCACATCCAATAACATGCGCGTCGGGGTTGACAAGGTCAGGCAGAGCATCATAGATGCTTGTGGACTAGGTCGAGTCGCTGCGACAATCCGCCACAATTAACCCGACTCGCTACAGGTGGCCAGTACACGACGTGATTATCTCTTTCATAATATTCACATTATTAGCTGCATACCAGACATGACATGTCGTCAACATCAAACAAGTGCAAATCACAACCTAAAGTGTGTTCTGGTCGCAGCCTACAGTAACGCTCGCGAATGAGAACCCGCTACGTTCTCGATCCTCGTCAGCCTCGTTGAAACGCCCCCAGTTCAACCACCATTCCTATAATTTTTGTGATGTGTTAGTATTCAGCCAAACCACACAAAGCTCTTGTCTCTGTACTCACATCAGCAGCGTCTACAGCCTCATATGAGAATAGGGCAGCTACCCCCTCAAACTCCCGTTGCAACGCGCCGTCATCCCACTCTCTTCGAGACTGGCGGATGCTCTTATCACGAGCGTCTCGATGAGGTCCAGGCGGTAGCCGCACGAGCTCAGCATTTGAAACATCGACGTCGTTGACCACCCGGGTACGGTCCTCTCGAATCTCCTGGTATGCGCTCACAAAGGCTCCGATCTGGTCCACTCTTCGTAGTCGAGAGAACAACGTGCCAAAGACCGCTGCATCCTCCAAGGCTATGGCAGGCCCGTGTGTGCCTCCCGGCTACATATTTATTAGTATTGCATCATAGTTTGTGTTCAAATGCTGAAACTGACTCACAAACCATGGGTGAGCCGCTTCACCCAAGAGTATGATTCGACCAGACTCGTCTGACCAGTGCTCCACCCTCTCGTCGCGCTTCATCCATCGTGTCTTTACAAGGTGCGGTGCCAAACTAACCACCCGCTTGATGCTATCGGCCACGCCTACATCAGTCATCCCACTGCAAAGAGCATTCTTTGGATCATGTGGAAGACGCACTTGGTACTGATATGCTCATAATTTAGTGTTGAGACGGGGACAACGTCTGTCCATGCGTCCTCGCCGATCGTTTCAGGACCTGAATCTTCGTCAGGCCAATACGCCTGGAAGGCGAACTCTTCCTTGCCATGCTGGAAGTCATGATCTAGCGCAGAATTGCCAGGGAAAACATGTATCGCTTACCACAGGGTGAGCTGTGAAATGCACAAAACTGTCAGACAAGAATATAGCACCCATCTTACTTGAACCAACTGACCACAGATGCTCCGGTTGTTGCCCATGAATATCGGCCACTACGTTCGGGACATTAGTGCAAATACTGACTTGGTCATTCTTCGGTACGCACCTCGTCCGACGACACCCACTTGGCCAGTGCAGGGTCCTTGAGCATCTCCGACGCAGGGACAATTCCACCAAAGATAGTGAATCCACTGGGCTCTGCGGTGTCTTCTCCGCCATTGACGACTTGTCGTACTTTGCTGTTCGGGCCATCCGCCCCAATGACCATGTCCGCAGTGAGTACTTGGCCTGTCGACAGGGTTATGGACGGTTTCGGTTCACCGGGCTGTACAGATTTGACGGACGCGCCGAACGTGACTTTTGCTCCAGCGGAGATGGCGAGGTCGTAGAGCAGCCGATGGACATCTTCGTGCTGATCGTGGTAGGTGAGTCGTATTCTATAGCTACAACAAGAAAGCATACCTTCATCACAAAAAAATCGCCGCCTGTCTCCGCCATCACCTGAGGCTTCCACTCTGCGTAGCCCATGTACTCGCCGCTCTCCACTGAAAGCCCTCACAACGTTCAGACTCGTGTTTTCTTCCAGGGTGTGGCAGAGGGACTCACGGTTATGCCACGGCGTCCCGACGCACAACACGGCCGTTTTCTGCACTTCCTCGGCGCCAGCCCAGCTTGTCAAGATCTTGCTCATGTTGGGAGGAACCCGCAATCCGCCCGCGGGTATTCCGAGCGCTGGCTGCTTTTCAAAGACTCGCACGCTGTGTCCACCTTTGCAGAGAGCGTACGCGACTGCAAGACCGCCTAGTCCTGCAGTACAAGACATGAGGAATCGGTGTATGGCGTTGAGTGATTTGAAGTGAACTCACCGCCGCCCACTACCAAGAACTCTAGCTTCAATGCCGCCTCCTTTCCTGCAGCCATGTTAATCGGTGATGACGAGGAGTAGGGGCTGTTCGACGTCTGGGTTACTCTATGGACGCGGACGTGATGTAGCCCCCTGTATATAACACTACTACTGGACCCTCGATGTGAGGCAGGGTCGTTGCTGATCCGGTGTATCCGAGGGGAGGAAAGTCTTGCATGGACATGAGACTTGCCGTAAAGCTGCGAAGCGATTCACGTACATATCATGCAGCCAAGTATGCAGAACTACTGAGAGCTGAACGTTAGCTTGAATACCGGGCTGTCGGAGCAACCCTGGACACTTGTCAATACTGTCAGGGCTCATGGACGCAATATTTCGCGTGTAATCATGGACTCCTGCAAGGTGTGTGTACACACGCAACCGAGACTAGGCGAATCCATGTAGGCGTGTATACCGGTGCAAGTGTCCGAACAACGGTGCACGACATACAAAGATCACAGGCGATAGGTTGCGAATCCGAAACGGATGTCGCTTTGTATATGGCCAGTAAGTACTAGTGAGTCTTACCCCATGGATATATATACCCCGGTGGGAGATAACACAACGAACGGGTTCTATCCATCGATACATCAGTAATGCGACTCAGTGGGAGCTTTGTTACCATTGAAACGTTACCTTGTGCCAGCGGCAAGTCAAAAGAACCAGCGAGCATAAGGAAAACACTCTGATGAGACTCTCTGTAGAACGCAACTCGTCGTCGTGGACCGCGTGAATCACGAATTGTAAAACATGGCGTGGTCTGTAGAGCACCTAGGCCTCTCGGCGATATAGGCGGGGAAATTGAGGGTTGCAAAGATTTTATCTGAAAAACTCGTTCCGTTCCGCTCGCGCTTTGAAGCCCGAAGTCACTCTTTGTGTGCTGAACGGGGTGTATATGAGACTACACACGAGTCAAAATTCTAGGCTCGGTTGGACCTCGACAATTTACTGTTGATCGGAGCACACCTTTGTTCCTTGCGCCATATTCCTGGGAGGACGACTGTCTCAGAGACGGAGGTATTTTTTTCTTTCAAATGACGAGTTGATCGGTCTTCGACGGGACGCTGTGGATTATAATACGCCTCCGAGTCATGGTAGCATTCGCTGCGCTGCAATGCTTCGTCCTTTTCAAGGATTGAAACCGCTCGGAGGCTGAAGGAGTCGCATCTGAATTCCGACATATGCAAAACTTACGTGCGACGTTCGACGGAATCAGGGCTGGGAGGCGGTCGGGAGCACACCGCGAAGCCCATATAGCTGTTAAACTGTTCTAGCACGCCACGAACCTAACTCCCGTGTTTAAGGCTCCGCGGTTTTCGGAAGAAAAACGCAGTGGGACCGTTAATCATGCGAGTTTTGGGAGCACGTTGCACGTTACGTACGTCTGAGGGTCACGAAAATGACATCTCCAAGCAAGACAAGCCATCGCGACAACTAGTTTTTCCATCTAACACAAAAACTCAGCATTCCGCTTCAATAATCGCGAAGCAGAGACGTCGACTTACATCTTGACAGTCCTATCCCGACCTCCACTCACAATTTTGTCAGCCACAAAGTCTACACAATAAACCTCGTCCGTATGTCCCGGCAGATCCGTCTTTAGCTTATATGTCTTCAAATCCCATATCTAAACTCGGCGCCCAATCAGCTTCCACCGTCAATACTTTTCTTCAAGCAAACATCACCTTCACCGTACTATCCTTGCTGGCACTGACCAGCATCCTCGAGTCCGCACTCCACGTTACCCGATACACAGCAGCGACATGACCTCTCAGCGTCGCTACAAACTTGCCTGTCTTGCCGTCCCACAGGCGCACGCTGTTATCGAACGCAGCAGACGCAGCCCATTTACCGTCTGGGCTGAACGCAACTTGCGACACTTGTCGCTGGTGACCGGTCAGCCGCGTAACGGGTTTGAGCTTCCCGCCACGCTCCACTGCCGCAGCTGAGGCTTCCGTGGAGGTTGTCCGTGAGGGGAACAGAGACCAGAGGAAGAGGGTGTGATCGTCTGAGCCAGAGATCATGAGCTCGCCTATCGTTGAGACGAGCTTCGTGTATCTGTCTTGAGCCCATTGGCGAGCTGAACTCACTTTAGCACACAAAATGGGTGATTCGTGGCAGATGGACAGTACCTTCCGCATCGGAGGACGGTTTTTTGCCCGTGTGATCGAATGGCCCTGTGCGTAACACAAAGTCGGTGTTGAGGGTTAGCGTGGTCACCCAGTGGGCGTGGTCTTTGAGTGTATGTAGCAGCTTTCCCTACAGCAGAGCGTCAAAAACGTCCATAAACCAGTATTAAAAACGTATCGCATACTCCATTGGCATCCCAAACGCGCACAGTCCGGTCGCTTGATCCGGTATAGAGGACGCCTTTTCCGTTCAGTCCACCTCCACCCCAGCGTACGACGTTCACGGAGGCAGTGTGCCCGCCGAGCGTGTATTCAGTTAATCTTGTTTGTGTTGACCATACGCGTACAGTCCCGTCTTTCGATGATGATGCCAGTCTTGGCGCAGAGGGATTTCTACATTCATGGCTTCAACTTCCCCATATCATTCACAGACATCATGGGGAAACGCGTACATGTGTATTGGCTCCCATGCAAGCGACGTGACCCATTTTGAATGCCCCCTTAGCACATCACCTATAGCTTGACCCGTCTTCGGGTCCCAAAGTCGTACCTTCGTAAACAGAACGAATCAATGAGGTGCTGAATAAAATATGGCAATGGCTCTCGAGGACGTACATGCCCATCGTGGCCCCCTGTCGCAAGCTTTCGCTCCATTGCCTCCCACTCAACACACAGAACCCAGCCTTTATGGCCTGAAAGCACATGAGACGGCGTTTCCGTGAACAGATCCCACAGCCGGGCATTGCAGTCGCCTGAACCGGTCGCGAGTAGGTTGCCTGTAGGTGAAAACGAGGCGCACAGTATGGAGGACGCGTGACCTGATAAGGTTGACGAGCAACGGGTGGCTGGTCGTACTCTGAACACGGCTTGGGGAGAGCAGCGGACGACGAAGACGTCTTCTGGGGTGAAAGCTTGGGATGGATGTAATAGTATGTCTTCTTGTATGGACCTTGAGATCACAACCTGGGTAGGCTGCCCTAACGCTGTAGCATCTTGAGGCAGCACTACAGAAAATTGAAACGGTACGGGGTCGTCGTCCTAAACATGCAGATCAACTGGGAGCTCAAAGATCGCGAAACGACCTTTACTCACTTTTGTGTCAAGTTTGTTCACTAACGCTTCTAATCCTTCTCTAGATACGTCTGCGGGTAAGTTGACTGCAGGTCCCAGAGGCTCCCCATCTTCTTCTGCTACGAATTGGACTACGACATGAGGTGTAGCTTTGGGAGGCTCGGGAACGGGTTCAGGTATTCCGTGATAGACCTTTTGACGTTTTGGAGGTGGTAGTAGTGTGGCCATGGTGGTGCTGGCTGGACTGTGTGTTCAAGCTATGTAGAAGTAGTACTCGAGACGCTACAGCTGCTAGCAGAGGCAGGAGGATTAGATCTTCAGCATGAGTCCGAGTTCCCTTACATACGAATTTTATTTTATGGGCGTCTCATTTGCGATAAGATACGCCGTCCTTTTTTTGGGAAAAACAAACTCGGATATATCCTTGTGTGCCAGAAAGACAACTCCCTACACTGATATACATGTCTGTATCTACCTATGTAAGCAGTTACCAGAAATGTTTATTCTTACTATTCTACTGTATTACTAAGTGCATTACTCACTGGATGACATGGTTCAGCACTTGTATTGGAATGACAAGCATGGTGTAACCCCGGCGCGGGTCAGCACAGTGCTCAGAGCAGCATATATACTCCGATACAACTGAGATAATAGTATCTCAGTTAAAGTGTGTCAAGCAGATGTTCTGGTACAGGGTAAGGAACAGATATAATTGATACAACGCTGATAGCGTACCTGATACAGGGTAAGGAACAGATATCCTACTCCTGTACCTGACGAAAGCCTTTTATACATATAAACCGATCACCAGATATCCGTGTATAGTAATCCTGGCGCTGATGCGCTTCACCGACCCTTTCCTAATCAGAACCGACTGGCGGGTCACCAATTGACACCCCCCCTTGACCGGCCAGTAATCCCAACATCTCCATCCCTCGTGTATGCATTATGCGAGCGAGTGACTTCGTGAAAATGTCTGCCGCGTTCTCCTTTCCCCCGACTCTAGTAACGTCAATTTTCCCTTCGTTGACACAGTTTCTGATGAAGTGAGAGCGAATATCGATATGCTTCATGCGCGTATGGCCGTGTGGGTCATGAGTGCAGGCTATGGTACCGTTGTTGTCGCAATACAGTGGTGTCGCAGCTGTTTGAGGTAAACCTAGTTC
Organism: Cytidiella melzeri; assembly: GCA_022592445.1. Classification (NCBI taxonomy): domain Eukaryota; kingdom Fungi; phylum Basidiomycota; class Agaricomycetes; order Polyporales; family Irpicaceae; genus Cytidiella; species Cytidiella melzeri. Next base: position 33,114 of record JABYQR010000105.1, on the reverse strand, counting down.
ACCGAGGAGTTGGCGTAACCATATGATTTGGCACGCCGCATGCAAACAGGCCAGATACTCTGCTTCGCACAACGATAGTGCGACAACAGATTGCTGCTTTGAACTCCAAGCAACGGGAGACCGGTAGATCACCATAACGTATCCTGAAATCGACTTCCTCCCTTCTCCTGATCCCCAGTCGGAATCCGTGAATCCGTGAAACGTGGGATAGGTAGGATCCAGGTTCCCTAGAGTGAGTCCGAGCGACCTTGTGCCTTGTAAGTACCGGAGTAAGTGTTTCGCCGCGGACCAATGAGCGTGTCCATAGCATGACATGTACTTGGCCAATTCCCGGATGGCATAGGCAATATCAGGACGAGTGGTGGTTGCGAGATACATAGCCTTCCCTACCAAAGTACAGTACGGCAGAGATTTCATCTCAAGGCGTTTCTTGTCAGATTTAGGGCCGTCTTCGAACGTGAGTGAGGTCTTTGGAGGCAGTGGCGTCGTTGCGGCGTTACAAAACTCCATATTGAAGAGCCTGAGGATTGAGAGTGTGTACGCCTCCTGCGATAGTAAGATCGTCCGCCGTTCACGATCCCGTGTGACCTTGCATCCCAGTAGCCAGTCCACTTCGCCGTTGTCTGTGATGTCGAATAAGCCCTTCAACCCTTCCGTTATTGGGTCTGATTCGGCCTTTGAGGGTGTCGCCAACAGTATGTCATCAACGCTCGTTGCGGACATGGACCTGGTGCCTTTACTCTCTCGCACATGAACACTCCAGTCGGATTCGCACCTTTGAAATCCCAACGTCTGGTACTTCTTGTTGAACTCGAGGTACCACGATCTTCCCGCTTGCTTCAAGCCGTAGAGTCCTTTCTTCAAACGCCAGTAGCCTTTCCCCACAATTGACGGTTTCCTCATATAAATTTCTTCGGCAAGTGGCCCGTTCAGGAAAGCGGTTTTGATATCGACGTGACGCAAGTAGAGATCGTTGACAGCCGCAATGGCTAAAATAGTCCGTATCGAGTCCCAGCGTGTGACTGGGGCGAAGGTGAACGTAAAGTCCTGGCCGGGGATTTGAGTGAATCCTTTCGCCACCAATCGTGCCTTGAATCTAGAAATGTGGCCGTCCGAGTTGCGTTTGAGGTGTAGCACCCACTTGGAGTCAACCGGTTTTCTCCCCGGGGGAAGATCCTCGACGTCCTCGTAGACACCTTTTTCCCGTAGGGCTTCTAGTTCCTCATGGATCGCTGCCAACCATTTCTCCCAGTATTTTCCGTGTTTGGCTTCGGAGAGTGAGCGAGGATCCTTTGCATCTATGTCGTCAATGGGTAGTGGTATGGTTGAACCTGTGAGATTGGCGATGGCGTGGTGTATTTGGGCTATGGTAGGATCGGAGAGTTCAACTCCGTGTGTGAGAGTGTTGAGTGTTATATTGTTGTCGACACGTAACCCCCCCTCGATCGAGTACAGGGAGTTGTCGGTTGTGTATTTCAATGGGATAGTGCGTGTGCGTTGTGTTTGCTGTCTGTGAACGTCAGCCTCTGCCGGAGGCGCGTTAATCCGTTGTCCGAGAACGTCTGCCTCAACCGGAGGTGCAGCGTTTAGGATCTGAGAGTCCTGTGTCTCACCCTGAGACACAGGCGCGAGCCCAACCGGGGCACGCACGTTTGTTCTCGACAAATCTCTACCGGAGATATTGTCAGTCACGGCCTGTTCCAATACAGGCGAATTGTCCACGTACTCGTGTGGTGCACCGGCGTCCACAGTACGATCCATGAATCGCATGTTGGTTGACATGGTGACGTCGTCCCATAGAGGAGACATGTCAGGTGTGGTTGAAGGGGGTGGGAAGTCATCGTCGAGGAATATGACGTCTCTGCGAGAGCGTACAGTACGTGAATGAGGAAACCATATGAGATACCCCTTTGCATCCTGCGCGTACCCGACGAATCGCCCTTCCTCCCCACGCGGTTGGATTTTATTCAGTGCGTCAGAGTCCATACGTCTGCATATGCATCGAGTACCGAATACACGGAAATGTGCAATATCAGGGTCGCGCTTGTGCCAGATGTGGAACGGAGTGGTGTCGGCAGGTAACGCGGAGGTGGAGACGCGGTTGAGAATGTGGGCGGTGCACTGTACAGCTAGTGGCCAGAAGTATTCAGAGAGGCCACTGTCGACGAGCATCGCTCTGGCCATTGACGCCAGAGTCCAGTTGGTGCGTTCGGCTACTCCGTTCTGTGGGGATGCGTCAGGTATGATTTTTTTGTATGTTATCCCTTGAGTGTCACAGTACTCGCGGAATGCGCCTAGGATGAGTTCTGGGGCATTGTCCAGACGAATAACGGCGACGTTGTGGCCAGTGAATCGCTCGACGGCCGTTTTGTACTTGATAAATTCTGGTAGAGCGTCACTTCGCGACTTTAGAAAAAGAGTGATTCTCCATCTCGAGTGACAGTCGACAACCGGCATGAAGTACTTGACACCGCCGTATCCGAGAGGTAGTGGCCCACATATATCAATGTGCAGTCGAAACAGTAGGCGATCAGCTCTAAGGCTGGAAGACTTTGGAAATGGGAGGCGTTTGATGTTTGCGCGTGCACAAGTTTCGCACGTGTGGTGGGCTGAAGAATCGGTGAGGACGTGGATACCGTTCATCTTGCGTGACAGCCCTTTAACGCCTATGTGGCCTTGTAGGTGATGTAAAAATCCGGGGAGGCGTCGCGAATTTTCGCTGTTGCGGCAAGAGGTCCGGATGCTGAGATGCAATCAAGTAGACGTGATGATGTGGGCATGGGCGACGAAATCCTGTCAAGAAGTAGCTTGGATTTGTTGACTGAAGCGGATGTGGGGAGCTGTTGGTCTGAAATCGAGATGTTGAGTTTGTAGAGATTGTTGTCATTGAGGTCTCCAGTGATAATGGTTTGTCCTTTGAAGTCGAGAGTCAAGTGGCCATCCTTCGTCATGGACCCAACGCCCCTTTGTTCGAGGCAGCCTTGCGAGACAAGATTCATCCGCGCACTCGGCACATGTAGAACTTCGGACAATTTGACCACATGCCTTGTCCCTCGTATGAAAGCGTTGAGATAGACATCGCCAACGCCGACTGCTGATGTAGTCAGCGCGGATCCAAAACTGCAAACGTTGAGTGGCGAGATGGTGTGGTAGTCTGCGAATGTGGTGCGATCAAAGAAAATGTGCCTGTTAGCACCTGAATTGTGGTAGACTGAGACCTGCTTATTGTGATTTTGTGTGAGCGCGATGTTGTTGCATTTTATCTGGTCGTCAGGGTCTGCGAGGGCCGTAGCGTTGAAAGAGTAGATTGTGTCCTGAGAGAGAACTGTGGCTGTATTCGCGTTGATGTCAGGCAGCTTGTCAGACTGTGTTGCGACGGCGTTCACAACGGGGGTTTTGTTTGGTTGAAAAGACTTTGTTACATTTTTCGACTTTTGTCGTTGGGAGCAAGGAAGGTGGATGTCCCTTCTTCCTCTCCACCATTCCGGGTACTGACCACATTTTCCTCCACCATAGGCAAAACATTCGTCTTCCGTGTGTCCACGTGGCCTGTCACATTCAGGGTTCGCGCACCATTTGATCTGTTTCTTGGCAGTGGGACTGTCAGTGTGGCTCGCGACAGCGGCCGAGACAGCAGGGCGCTTGCGGTACATTCCATCAATCTCGTAAATCTGCGCAATAACTTCAGAGTCATTCTTTGTCTGTGCCCAATCCTCCTCCTTGATGAGTTCTATGACCCTCGAGGAAGACATAGGGTTTCCATTACTGTGAGCATTTCCCATTTCTTGGTGCAGAGTGCGGGAGAACATCCTCCAGCTATTGTCGGTGGGGATAAGGTCAGCCAGGGTTGATGCAAAGTTGATGTCAGAAAGCCGGTTTGGATCTTGGTCACAGAGATCGGTGTAGATAGCCCGCATTCTATCGACCCATTTACTGACAATCATATTCTCTTTGCAGGTGAAGCTCATCAACTTCTGGTGTAGTGACGATGCGCATAGGTTATTGATAGGACGGTATTCAGCTCGAAGAATTTCCCAGGCTTCCTTGGCAATCCTCGTTTGCCCGACGAGATGGATCTTAGCTCACGGGATTGACTCGAGAAGAAGTGCTATCGCCGTCACGTTTGCCTCGTACCAAGGTTCGGCTTCTTCCTTGGCCTTCTTAACCTCGTCCTCGTTTCCCTTTTTGATCCCCTTCGTGATGATTCCCGTGACTGAATCTTCCACTTCATCTTCGTACGTCTCTCGAAGTGTGGGAATGTGAGGAGCGACGGAATCTGGTCCCTCAAAATATTTCCAGAGATGCATTGCTCTCAGTTTTGCTTCAACTTGTATCACCCATGTCCCATAGGAGTTACTGTCACCGTCGTCCTCGAGTATAGGTAATTTGTTTCTTGACGAGTCGGTGTTGGGATTCGACATAATGAATAGGGGTTCTATTGAATGGAATTACAAGCGTTGATGGAAGGTCTGATGCAGCTTCTATGCGGCGACGGGGCTCATAACCTGTCAAGCAGATGTTCTGGTACAGGGTAAGGAACAGATATAATTGATACAACGCTGATAGCGTACCTGGTACAGGGTAAGGAACAGATATCCTACTCCTGTACCTGACGAAAGCCTTTTATACATATAAACCGATCACCAGATATCCGTGTATAGTAATCCTGGCGCTGATGCGCTTCACCGACCCTTTCCTAATCAGAACTGACTGGCGGGTCACCAATTGACAAAGTGCCTTTTGGCGTAACAGTTATGACGTCAGAGTTCATATTGCTTACACATGGGCAAGAAGAGGCAGACAACTTGATAGAGAGAAGATGAGTGGTAGATACAAGATGTAGCTACTTGTAGAAAAGGTTCCCAATCAACTGTATAGTCTGGATAACTCTGCGTAGTGTGAGTTGCATTGGTGAGGCACTCACCCAACAACAACTTGTGCCAGAGGCATACATATGAAATGACTCATGCTAGTAGGTGTCCTCTGGAGTTGTAATAAGTGCTTTCCCTCTCATTTTCTATGCTACTAGAACACAGGTGTACATATATGTGCCGTACTTCTAAGGTGCTCATGCTACTTGGTTTTCACAACCCATATATATACATATCATCCAATGTGACGGTTACTACTACAGTTGCCATACACAGTTGCATAGTTCTCTCATAAGGACTAGTGTCAGCAGAGCTAGCAAGCAGCAGGTACAACCACTGAATTCTGGATGAAATGGTACTTTTGGAGTCAGGTTAGTAAGCAATAAAAGCCACCTGAATAAGTAATCTCGCTTATGATAGCTTCTTTGATAAGTAACTCTGTCACTGGTAGCCAATCAGATAAGTGATATAGTGTGCAATAATTAGTTGGACAAGTAACTTTGTTACCAAAATAAACTTCAGTAAACAACTTTGTTTTGGATGTTGTGGATGGCCCGACTAGCCCTTGATTTTTGTATTTTACCTCTAGTTTACACCTTGTAACACCCTTGCAACACCTTTGCAAACCCTTTGCAAAGCTCTTGCCCATCTATTAAGTGCCCATATCACGTGGCTTAGATGCTCTGCACAATCATTGTGTTACTTGCTGCTACGTCACACTGGCATGTGACTCAGCTTATTAAAGCTCAGCATGGGTAGCAAATACCTGTGGTGACCTGTAGGTTGACCTGCACCAACACCTGCAGGTATGTGACCAGGTAGCAGGTACCTACCTGTACAGGTATGTCACAGGTGCAGGTACTGGATTTTGCCACCGCAGGTATACCTGTAGGTACCTTCAGAAATTTTTGACTTTCAAGGCACAATGACCGACAGTCATCAAAGATTCATACTACATCCAAAGTATTATCTAGAAACTGATTAACGCTGTAAGCAAAAAAATGGGAGAGGCAGCTGCAGAACATGTTCCAGGTGTCCTGTTAATGTCTGAACTGCCTCATCCTCATTGAAACTGCCTGTGTTCTGATGGTAACTCTTGCTCAGCTAGCAACAGGTTTTTCTGGAATTCTTGGGAACAATCAGTTGCAGTGATGTAACAAGAAACCCACATGCTCTCTGTATCAAAACCCATCAATGTGCTGGTGCACACTGGAACAAATCTTTTTCATTCTTCAGGTGTTGCAACTAGAGTTTTCTGGTGTAAGCTGTTTAAATCAGTACAATAGTTACGGACCAAAGTTGTTACCAGTAGCAAAATTTGTAATAAAAGATGTTACCAGTAGCAAAATGAGTAATAAAAGATGTTACCAGTACCAAAGTTATCTAGAAAGGTATCTCTTTTACTATATGTTACTTGTCAAATTTGCTATCTGTATCAAAGTTACTTAACAAAGTAATATCACAGATTAGTTGGCTGATAAACGTTAATACGAATTACTGACTAGAGTAAATACTCACAACCAATTTACTTGTATTGCTAGTTACAAAGGTGCTCATTGAAGCTGACACAGAGACGGGGTTTGATGTGACAAACAGGGACACGATGTGGATGTCAACAAAAAGGTGGTGGCAGGCATGAAGCACAATGCGTTCACTAGCTATCAAACTTGTTCAGAAATCTAGCCCAGTAAAGACCACGTTAGTATTTGTACTACCAGCTATATAGTACAGGAGGGTGTGGCTTACCTAGCCCAGTAAAAACCAAGAGGTCAAGATGGGGGGCTAGGAGCGTACATGCAGCAGTATAAATAGACTTCAGGAACCTGCACACAGACCATGCTGAGGGCGAGCTCTGCAAGAAGCCATGTGAATGAAGAACAATAGAACTACCTAAAGGAGAACAATAGCTATTGTCTGGACTCTGCCGAGACCTCTACTTGTGAGAGAATCTATCTAAAAGGAGACCAACTATTGTATTCCATTCCCACACCTGTGAGAACACTCTACCATAAAGAGAACAATAGCGAAAGAACAATAGGAGTCCATGTGAGTGGTATCTATGACATCAAACCCTAGCCCAGTAAAGACCAAGAGATCAAGATGAGGGGCTAGGAGCATACATGCAGCAGTATATATAGACTTCAGGGACCTGCGCACAGACCATGTTAAGGGCAGGCTTTGCCAGAAGCCGTGTGAATGAAGAACAATAGAACTATCTAAAGGAGAACAATAGCTATTGTCTGGACTCTGCTGAGACCTCTACTTGTGAGAGAATCTATCTAAAAGGAGACCAGTTATTGTATTCCATTCCCACACCTGTGAGAACACTCTACCATAAAGAGAACAATAGCGAAAGAACAATAGGAGTCTATGTGAACAGTATCTATGACGTCAAACCCTAGCTATCGGCTGAGCCATGTGGTTGTAGCCATGTGGTCTTACATAAGCTGAGTCACGTGCCAGTGTGACGTAGCAGTGAGTAACGTGACCATGTAGAGCGTCTAAGCCACGTGATACAGGCACTTAATAGATGTGTGCAGAGAGGGTTGCAACCAGGTTTCAAAGGTAAAAACCGGAGGTAAAATGCAAAAAATAAGGGCTAGTCGGGCCAGCCACAACAGAAGCTGTTATGGGGAACAGAGTTACTTGCAGAAGTATTGTTCTGGTCTATATTGCTTGCTCAATCTGCTTACTAGTAACATGTTCACTGATCAAAGTAGCTACAATAAATCTAATCACTTGTCAGAAAGTATCATTTCATCCAGTATATAGGGATTGTATTTACTGCTTGCCAGCTGTCACAAACATACACACTTTTTCCCTTTACTTTACTTTTTATTTTCCTTATCTTATCAATAGCACATAGCTCCTGCATGTGATCAAGTACATGTGACAGACTGGTCACATGATCATAGAAGGTACTGGAACATTGTGGAACATCACATCATAGCACACCATATGTTTCCACGGCAGTGTTAGGAGTACAGACCCGGTGATACGCCCGGAAACCGCTGGACATGCAACAAGCTCAACAAGGACCCCTTCTTGCAAACAAGAAGAGCTCCTTGTCACTCGAGAGCCCTCGCGAGACGTCTCGAGGTTTGCGCGAGAGCTGGTTCTACAGCTTGCATCTTGAGCTTGTCATACAGCTTGCTTCTCAAGCTTGTCATACAGCTCGCATCTCGAAGCTGACTTGCTCCTTGCACCTTGCGTCTCGAGCTTTTCTATGGCTCAGCCCTTTGAGCACTCAAGCTTGTGCTCCCTGGAGTTATGGTTTGCGTTCTCGCGCGAGTTCTTGTCCATGTCTCTCGTGAGTTTTGGGCAGCCTCGAGCACATTGGCACTCTCCCTTGCCACTCTTGGTTTCCTTGCAGCCCCCTTGCTGCGACAAGCTAAAACGAGGCACTCTTCTTGCAAACAAGCAGAGCTCCTTGGCACTCAAGAGCCCTTGGATTCCGCGGCTCTTCTCATGAATAGGGGAACCTCGAGCAGCCTCTCTCTCTTCAACAGTCCACTAAACTTGTCACTACCAGGATTTGTTTCCATTGCACTGCCTCCTTCTTCTGTGTGGACTCAAGTCACCAAGCCTTTGTTTGATTGGATGCTTGTGGTTTAGCTGCACAAGAAGCAGTGTACTCCTTGTTCTTGTGACGAGTTTCATGATTGCCCCTTGTTTCATCTCACACTGCCCTCTCTCACTGCCTTGCTCTCTGTCACGGAGACAAGGCTCGACGTGACAAACAGGGACACGAAGTGGATGACGACGAAGTGGTGGTGGTAGGCGTGAAGCTCAATACTCTCACCAGCTATAAACCTTATACAGATGTCTAGCCCAGTAAAGACCAAGTTAGTATTGGGTACTACTAGCTATGTAGTACAGGAGGGGTGTGCTTACCTAGCCCAGTAAAGACCAAGAGGTCGAGATGGGGCTAGGAGCGTACATGTAGCTGCTTATATAGACTTCAGGGACCTGCGCACAGACCATGTTGAGGGCAGGCTTTGCAAGAAGCCATGGGAACGAAGAACAAAAGAACTACCTAAAGGAGAACAATAGCTATTGTCTAGACCTTGCCAAGAACTCTACCCGTGAGAGAATCTATCTAAAAGGAGACCAACTATTGTATTCCATTCCCACACCTGTGAGAACATCCTTCCATAAAGAGAACAATAAGGAAAGAACAATAAGGAGCCCATGTGGACAGTATTTATGACGTCAAACCCTAGCTATGGGCTGAGCCATGTGCTTGTAGCCATGTGGTCTTACTTAAGCTAAGTCACATGCCAGTGTGACGTAGTAGCAAGTAATGTGACCGTGTGGAGCGTCTAAGCCACGTGATACGGGCGCTTAATAGATGTGCAAAGGAGTTTATGCAGAGAGAATTGAAACTAGGTTGTAGCCCGGAGTTTTACAGATAAAAACAAGAGGTAAATTGCGAAAATTAAGGGCTAGTCAGGCCATCCATGACACTCTCACACAGACCTCAAATTTGATATGGACTTTTATGCAGTAGTATTTATACACAGTGTGTTTGTACCTTGAGTAGCTCAGAATACACCCCCCCGAGTTACCACCTAAAAACCTTCCCACTTCTCGTTCGCGTTAGCTCACTCGCTGAAACACTGAGTTATGCTCCAAAACTAATTACAACCCCAAAGACAACACTACCAACCACGAAGTAAGTGGCAATAGAAGTGTAAGGGCGTGGGAGCGCGGAAGTGTGAAAGTGTGTGAGGTGGTCCTAGAGTCCTAGTTTACCTGTGCTGCAAAGAGCGACAAGGTTTGTGATAAAGGCTTTGTTTGAATTGAGCTAGGAGGGCAAAGTACCACGCATATTGCGGGCAAGAAGGGATAGTTGGCGTGGTGAAAGTGAAAGAGTTTTAGCGCGGCTCGAAGAAAACACGTGCGAGATGTCGAGACTTGTAGTAAAGGCGGCGCGCGGAAAGACGCAGATGGTAAAAGCAGGCGCGGTACAAATCTCAAACACAAAACGCAGTCGCTGATGAAGATGAAAGTGGTCGCTGTAAAACGCGGGCGCAATGAAAGTGAACGCAGTAAACTCGACGCAGTGAAGGTGAAATGCAGACACAATAACGCAGTAAAATAACGCAGGTAAGAAGTAAACGCAGTGCAACAAAACCAAAAGGAGCCACAAAGGAAAGATGAACTATTGTAGCGCAAGACGCAGCGTAAGGCTATATCAGACTGCAGTCAGTTTGACTCAATAGACTGCGCGCGGGGGCGGTAGTGCAGAACAACACCTTCCAAGCGGCGATGCGTATTGCAAGCAAATGCGTGGCCAACAACAACATTGGGTCATCCCAGCCTGAAAGGAACTGTGCACACATAATCAAATAGGGGAACCAAATTGGGAAATGTTCGAGAAAAGCTTCAACACATTGTGGTGTGACAGGACACCACACTAGTTGAATGCTGCGGTTAGTCACATGTAATACCTGAGTATATGCTGCTTGGGTTATATATGGCAAGACAAGGACTGAGGACATGTGGGAATCTGTGCCCAAGGGCTTAAACAAACCTCATGCCGAGGAACGGGAAGGTGGTATGTCTGGGACACCAGGTGTTGTAACCATTGAGCAGTGGCAGAACTGGACAGTCTCCAGTGTCTGGCCCGAGAGGACTAAATCCCTTGTTGGCCTGGAGCATTAAAATTGACACTTCCAGCCTTAAGTTGATTCCCATTCCCATCTGTGATGTAACTCCCAGGTAAGGGTATATTGCAGGAAGGAGCCTAGACTGGACTCCCGGTTGCTAGATGATGTGGATGTGCAAGCGTCCCAGGTTCAATAATACAGCTGTGAATGGTTGAATAATCTGGCTATACCATGAGAACCATTGATTCCTTAGTAAAGGAAGTGTAACAAGAAGCATTATGTTGTGGATGGCCCAACTAGCCCTTATTTTTCGCATTTTACCTCCGGTTTTTACCTTTGAAACCTGGTTGCAACCCAGCTGCAACCCTCTCTGCACAAACCCCTTACACGACTATTAAGTGCCCGTATCACGTGGCTTAGATGCTCTACACGGTCACGTTACTTGCTGCTACATCACACTGGCACATGACTCAGCTTATGTAAGACCACATGGCTACAACCACATGGCTCAGCCCATAGCTAAGGTTTGACGTCATAGATATTGTTCACATAGACTCCTATGGCTCTTTCGCTATTGTTCTCTTTATGGTAGAGTGTTCTCACAGGTGTGGGAATGGAATACAATAACTGGTCTCCTTTTAGATAGATTCTCTCACAAGTAGAGGTCTCGGCAGAGTCCAGACAATAGCTATTGTTCTCCTTTAAATAGTTCTATTGTTCTTCATTCACATGGCTTCTGGCAAAGCCTGCCCTTAACATGGTCTGTGCGCAGGTCCCTGAAGTCTATATATACTGCTGCATGTATGCTGCTAGCCCCCCATCTTGATCTCTTGGTCTTTACTGGGCTAGGTAAGCAAACCCCCTCTGTACTACATAGCTGGTAGTCAGAATACTAACTTGGTCTTTACTGGGCTAGCAACTTGAACAAAGTTTGATAGCTGGTGAAAGCATTGTGCTCTACGCCTGCCACCACCTCCTTGTTGTTTTCCACTTTGTGTCCCTGTTTGTCACGTTGAGCCCTGTCTCCGTGTCACATTAAGCTGAAGTGGTATTTCAAATTTGGCCAGGAGACATGAAGGGAATGCTTGGGCCAAACAAGCTCCTTGGTTAACCCTACATGTCCCAAGTAGTCAGGCTGAGCTGGAGTCCTACCTCAATAAAGCAGGTTTTCATGTATCTCAACTCCAAACTTTGCAGTGGCATAGTAACCTCTGGTAAAGTTCCTATTGTAGGACTAGCGTAGACTCTGTTGAGTTCTAGCTTCATCCTAGACATTCAGCAGCTAGACCAGTAAAAAACCTTATACCTGAAACAGCCTAGTTCACATGGGTTAAGGTCTGGCAAGAACCTGCAGTGTATCTGTGCTTGCCTCAAGAGAGGCTTGTCATCTCTCTAGGGTTAGGGTAAACTGGAGCCTCACAAGAGAACTCCTTAAAGATGGCAAGTATAGGTTGTGGCACTTGGGCGGTGCCTGAACACCACTTCCTTGCTGTCCAGTTCACACCACTTATCTGAGGGCTGTATAAAACAACTCAAAATTGGGGCAGGTGCTGGCAGCTGCTTCACGGTTATGGAACATGGTCTTACATGTAACTCAGTTACACACAGACCTTTATAAGCTTGGATAATGATAATAAATAAATAAAACTTTGTTCCTGGCAATAACCTTGCCAAGTCATCTGATCATGAATACTTACTTTAGTAAGTGCATATGCTATTTGGTAATAACTTGGATAAGCAACTTGACTTGAATATTTAGAAAAGCAAGTATACATTAATAAAAGTAGTTACCAATGGTGGTAAGAGGTTTCATATATCTTGTCATTAATATAGGGGTTGATGATGTCTTGTTAGAACTCAATCCGAGAAGGTGTTACATGTGTCCCGTTAATGTCTAAACTGCATTTGAACTTCCACAGGCTGTGTTATGATGTTAACTCTTGTTCAGAGAGCAAGTAATGTATGTAAATCTTTGTAGAACAATCAGTTGCAGTGTTCACTGCTGATGCAACAAAGATTTTCATGCTTCAAGCTTGACTAGGCTGTGTTCTGATGGTAAGTCTTGCTCATAGAGCAAAATGTTTGCAAACTGCTGTACATGTCTACAATAGATTCAAATGCCTTACCAGTCATTGTGCTTATCTGCCAGCAAGTACAAGAGCAGAGTTTGGATCTGAGTCTGAGTGATTTTTTTCTCAGTAAACTGGCCATAATTTGCTCAATTTCACTTTAATTGGCAAGATTTTTGAACAGGGTGCTGGTACAAGATAGGGCTATCTGATGTGATGATGTATAATACATGTTGATTTGTGCCCATGTGTAAGATTCAAAATCTGCATTGTGATCACAAATGTAATTCAATCCAAAGTTTCAAAGAGCTGGCAACAAAGCCAGTGTAATGCAATAATTGTGCCCATTGCATTGATTGGAAACTGTTATAGTTTGCACTTGCCATCAGATTCCCACACTTTGCAAAACAAGAGGGGCACATCTGAAAAGGAATCAATGTGCTGGTGTGCGCTGCAAATTTTTTTTGTTGTTCAGGAATTGTAACAACCAATTTATGTTCGGCTTTGAACTGAGTAAAAACAAATTGTAGGCATTTGGCTTCAATGTGGCAGTGTTACATGTGCTAGGAGGTTGTGGCTGTTCCCAAACACCATTGGCTCAGGAGTTGACCTAAGACATCTCCAAACATGTCACAAAAGCTAGTGTGCATTGTTGGTTGCGTCAACATAGGAGGACCACAAGATGTATGAAGCCCCTTGCCACCATCCTTGTATCTCAGCTTCTGTTCCTCCACTACTCCACTCACCACTTCAGCGCTGGCCGGTAAGTACTGCTTCGTTGTCTGTATGGCACTTGTTCTGGGTCACTATACTGAAGTTGCTCAGCTTACAGTTAGCTGTCTAATTCTTTTTCCAAACCCTTTGCATGTCACCCTCCCCATACCATCATCATGCAGTTCTCAGCTGCTTTCATTTTGTTTGCCATTGTCATCACCAACACATTCCATATGGCGACTGTGTTTGCCATCCCATACAGCAGGATACAACTCTCCCACCATACAGCTGTTAAAACTATATAATATAATATGATATGATATGTAGTTTCCCATGCCTTATTACAAGGACGCTTTAGGTAGCAGAGTTCCCACAGTCTTGATATGGGAATTATGCAGCCGTATATGGAAACTCAAGTAGTAACCATCACATTAGCTGAGACGTACAGATATGGGTTGTAGTAGTACTATACATATATGTACGCCTGTGTTCTAGTAGCATAGGAAATGACATGGAAAGCACGTATGACTCCAGAGGATGCCTAAAGCATACATCTTGTTTGAAAGTTACGAGTGTAGGGGATGACTAGGAGAGTCAACTAACTCTGGGAGTAAGTGTCTTATAATTTCTCTGCTCTCTAGGAGCTGTATATATACATGTCTGTAACTAGATTACTAATGCTACAGTAATGTCATATGAGTAAGGATTGGTAAGGATTGGTAATCCTATGAGTAATGATTGGTAATGCACAGTCCTGCTTGCTAATACTACTGAATAGAGAATGTAAGCAATGACTGAGCATCCTACATAACTGAATGGTGCTGACTGAGCCTTTAGTAAGCTCAATACATTTGGTATATGAAATATGAGTCATGCAGAAGCCTCATGGTACTTCTGCTATTCAGTCATGGAAACTACTGGAACACGATGCCATATGGTGTAAGTATCGCATCGTGTGTGACCATAAGGATGGTGGAATCACATGCTATGTACTATCTGTGCTTATCTATCTACATATCTAATCTACATTGTCCATAGATCTGATGTCCGATAATCAGCGATACAATCTCGCTTTGACACATCTGAGGACAAGTACTAGCATGAGTCATTTACTCATTATGTACGCCTCTGGTACAAGTGCTGAGCCTAGTCATACAATGAGTCATGCACTTAGTAATACAGTAGAATATCTGAAGTAGACTGTATAGTAGTTGCTTACATAAGTAGATACAGACATGTATATAAGCAGAGCTGCTGAAGCAGCAAGAATAATAAGACTCATCTTCGAAGCTTAACAGCCTCTACCCCTCGCACACATATTCCACTTTGTTAACAGCTCCCTCCTTGGAGGCACGGGGCCAGCCTCTCTTCAGTCTCCAGGACCGGCCACTTGTACCAGGTGACTTTCCCTGTCCACATATCTTGCATCACATTGATCTCACCGAATGGTCAGCGAATATGAATATGCGCGAGGTATTGGCCTATATGAGTAGAGAAGCCTCCGCAAGGCCGGAAAATTTCATCACACAGTGGAAACACTGCGTAGAAATATGGAGAACACGCCAGATCCTTGTATCCAATCACCGGATAGCCAAGAGCGGCTTATCACGCCGCCCTTTAGGCATGAACGATTTAGAAAATGTCATATTCCAGTACTTCGACCTCCTGGCGGCGTCTGGGAAGCCAATTACCCTCGAGGCAGTGCCGAAATTAGTTCCTTTGGATCACCACGCCATACTTGAGCTCGCCAGAGACTGAGCAGTTAGAAGTCATGCACGAAGCCCCGACTATGGAACAAAGTAGTACCTCCGAGTCATCGTGCATATACATACACTAGTCGAAACTCGTAGTATCTGTTAATAATTCATGCATGCACGATAGTAAAGTACTGACTCTGGTCTGCATACTAATACACCACGTTAGAGTAATTGGCGTAGGCAGTCATGCATATGAGGTAAGCAATATCATAACATACACCGCCACATCCGACAAACATCCTTTCACCCTTCCATCTGGCCGTTTGCTCGCTTTAGACTGAGCAGCTACTGTACCCATAAAACTTTACTCAATTCTCTACATCCATTGCTCCAGCTGCTTTACTGGACCTTAGACAACAACCCCATCGAATACCTCGCTGAACACCCTGAAGTTTGAATCGTACTTCGCGCTGTACACAGCAAAGACGATCTCAAGAAACCTGCCCCTGAACTCAGGCCATCGCAGAATCGCCTTCATCTCCTCCGCAACCTGGCGAGGAGGGCATTGATATGCTCCGCATCCCATAGCACCTACACCGAAACCGTGAATCACGTACGTCCGCGGCAGTGCACAAAACTTGAAACTTCAAATGTGTCGTACCTAGCACAATATACTCTTGTCCGTGATAAATTGCCATACGGTACACCAGTTTTATTTTCTCCCTCAAACAATCCAAGTCTTCCTGATTCTTGAACGCACGCCCGAAGTGCTCGTCGTCTCGGAGCTGTGGTCCTCTTGGAGCAGCTACGGTCAAGACGGAGACAAGTCGCCACTTGTCGCGAGAAAGTTCCACGCAGCCGTGGTCGAGATCATCCTTGAAGATGACGATGCCCGGAGAGAACACTCCCTTGACGGAGTTTGGGCCCATATTATCCCATGGGTAATAAGACGGCTTTAGCGTCGCGTACAGGGTAGATGAGTAGCATAGTGCCTCTTCCTGTTCAACAAGTCATGAAGTGTATTTCGAGACAAGAAGAAGATGACGCATACCTGGGTACGGGATAGTGACTCCGCCCAGCCGCCTCCTGGCAGTTCGTCACTTGCCAGGTTCAGCACCGCTGTCTTCCCTTGTGCTTCTGGGAACTCTTTCAAGATATTACGCGCTGCGGTGAAGGAATCACTGTTGACTACCTTGACCTTGACTAGACAACGAGTGGCAGGGTCTTCCGCGTTGTCGCGAGCAGGAAGAGAGGCTGCAGGTATCTGCTTGTGAAAGAAAACAGAATCGAGGGACGCTCCAGGTACCATCTGTGTGACTGACTCGGTGCGTGCGATGGTGTCTTTCGCGATTGCCATGCGCTGCTGGTAGGTGTTTGCCATTGCTGTGCGAGTGGTTATTGTTGAAGCACTGCACCTGCTGGGACGTAGGCTACGTGGTGACACGAATGTCGACCGAATGTTGTACTGCGGGACGCTGATCTTGATGATCCAAATATGGCCATGGCACGCGAGATCAGAGCGCTTCAGAATAATAATATTCAGACCCACGGTTCAACGTACGTTCAGTTCTCAATCACCATCGACATGGACCCTCTCGCAGGTATGGACTCGTCGACGGACGACGATGCTGCCTCACAGACCACCGAGGATGACCCTCAGCTGCCTGAGAGGACACAGCCAGTTCCGCTTCCCCAACCCCCACACACTCTGCAACCCTCGTCCACCACACGTGCCAAACCTCACTACGAGCTGCGACATACAATGCGAGGGCACACATCCTCGATATCGGCTGTCAAGTTCAGTCCTGATGGTACATTGTTAGCATCCTGCTGTAGGTGATAAACACGTCGGTATCACAATATTCAACGAGCTTACCCGTAAATACGCTCAGCGAACGACCGAGTAGTGAAGATCTGGTCTCCGTTCACTGGCGAATTGATACGCAATCTGAACGGCCACACGAAAGGCCTCTCGGACATTGCATGGTCTGCAGATAGTGTCTACCTCGCCTCCGCTTCAGACGATCATACCATACGGCTTTGGGATGTCGACTCTGTAAGTGTATACAGTGCCGTACACCGTCCTCGGATATCTGACTCTCCACCAGGGCCTTACCACCAGAGTGTTAAAGGGACATTCCAGTTTTGTCTTCTGTGTCAACTACAACGTGACAGACAAGGCGTCGACTTTGCTTGTGTCTGGTGGGTGTGATGGGGACGTTCGAATATGGAATGCTGGAAAAGGTGCGCATATCTGACAAATTCGGGTCTGCGCTCGACGTATGAACGTGCCTTTAGGTAAATGCGTCAAGACTATCCACGCGCATGTGGACTATGTCACCGCTGTCCACTTTAACAAAGACGGTGGGCTCATCGTCTCATGCGCCTGCGACGGATTAATGTCAGTAGCCTACTCTCCCCTCCATCCCTGCCACAGCCTGAGCACTTGATAGTCGAATATGGAACGCTACCACGGGCCAGTGTCTCAAGACTCTAGCGGAAGGGCATGATGCCATATGGTACATCCTACCATCCCAGTACTCCCCGCTCAACGACTAACAAAGCATTCTCCCAGCCAACACGTCCAATTCTCCCCCAACTCGAGGTACATACTCTCCACCGCCCACGACAGCACCATCCGCCTATGGGACTACCAATCCACACGCTGCCTCAAAACATACAAAGGGCACAAAAACGAAAAGTACTGTATCGCAGCTTGTTTTAGCGTCACGGGCGACAAATGGATCGTCTCCGGGTCCGAGGATAACAAAGTCTGGCTGTGGGACCTTCAATCGAGGGAAGTCGTACAAGTCCTTGAAGGGCATAACGATGTCGTCGTCGCGGTTGCGGTACGTTTGTTCTACTTCTCGAGAAGCGACGAAGTTGAGGACTGACTTGGTGAGTGCGGTCAAAGACACATCCTCAGCAGAACATGATCGCTTCTGCTTCGATGGATTCTGACCTGTCCGTCCGCCTCTGGGTAGATCGTGGCACATCTACGCAGTGATTTTTCCTCTATCCTTGACTGACTGTATCAATACAACATGTTCTGCCATTAATGTATCTGCTATCTTCATGTATCTTATACCGTTCTGTCTAATGTTTTAGGCGCTTTCGCTTTATCTTGTAAGCTTAAGCTCGTGCAGGGATTTTCTCCACGGCCATCAGATCTTGGGTCTGAATGCCGCTTTCAGAGAAGTGCAATAAATCATTGTACACGGTCGAGACAATACTGCAACATGACCATCATTGATATTCTCCAGAATGTACAAAAACACTACTTTACAGGCTCTGCATGAATCAAGTCTGGAAATAGAAACAGTAAGAGCACCGCTCAAAGCTACGAACGACAAGAGACATACCTTGTGCGAGCTCTTGCTCAGCCGGAGTCAAACCAGAATCGTGGGCTTCCAAAAACGCGTCGACCTACACGCACACAATATTGTCAGCCTCAACATTCCCTTGACCCTCAGAAAGAACAAAAAAGTACGAACCTCATCCATCACATCGTCTTCCTCACCCTCTGTCTCCTCATCACTCTCATCATCCTCGTCCCTGGCATCATCAATTGCAAACGGCGTGCGCTCCATCAACGCCGCCGCAGTCGCCGCCGCCTCGAACATACTCGGCATCGGCGAATACGCAGAAGGAGACAACGCAGAAGGCGGCGCGGGAACGTTGAGGTTGGCCGGGGCAGATTTCGAGCTTGAAGGAATCTCAACTCTCGGAGAACTCTGCTGTGACCGTAGGCTCGTCTTTGACGCCGAGCGACGCATCGTCGGCGTTAGGAGCGACTCCCGCGCCTTGGGCTCTTCAAAAGTAGTGAACTTGCCGATTGCAGGTCGGTGGAAGACTTGGTGTTTGCCGATCGTCCTTCCGACTTCGTCTGTCAGACGGTTGAAAATCTTGCGGTTGTCGTCGCTGGTCAAGCTACCCCACAGACCGCCCAGAATGCTGCTGTTAGTGTTGGGTATCTCCATCATAGGGACGGGCTCTAGTCGGAACGTCCCTGTGAAGTCTGTTTCAAAGAATGACTCAAGGACTTCGTCTGCTAAGACCACCATTCGGAATCTGATAGTGCGAGCCGTGAGTATGTTCGATGCTTACACCTACACGGGCCAACTCACGTGGCGAGGTTGATGTAGGGTTGGTTTGACTCCAGTGGCGGGGGCTCGTTGTGTAGATCTGACCCTTCTGGTCGAGGTAGAAGTGCGTCTCCGTATTCGAAAGCGTTGGACATGAACCGGCTGACAGCACCTAAATATGCGTCCCCGATCTCGTAGCGAAAAATGAACTGGGACCGTAGGATGAGCAACGTCAAGTTTGGGTATGAGATTGAAGGACAGACCAGCAGAGATTCCGAAAGGGTCAAAACTTCATCCTTTGTAAGGTATCCGTCCTTGTTCTTATCGTGAAGATTAAAGAACCATTCTATATTTTCCATCAAGTCATTAAACATCACACCGTCGAGGCCCGACACGAGATCCTGCGGAAGAAATAGTTCAACACGAGTTAGGACAATCAGGCGTCTCCAAATACTCACCTGGAACGATAAGGCCCCTCTGTAGTTGACATCCCAGAAGAAGAAAAGACGATCTACGAACTCGTGTTCGGCAACTTCCCTCTCAACTCTTTGCTAATACATGGTCAGACCGATTTGAACACACAGCAGCATACCGTAGCTCATACCTGGAACCCATTTGAAACAATCTTTTCCGTCCTTGCCCACGTCACAATCTCGCTCAAAAATACCCGGAACGTCTTCAAACCTATTCGCGTCTCCGGCCTTTCCTCTTGACCCTCCTTCGTTGTCAAGAGGCTTGGGGGAGGTAAGGCTGCCTCAGGTGGCGCTTCGATGCATATTGCCTTGAACAAAGCGTCATAGATCAAGCCCGCTTGTTCCTTGGTGAAACGTTGGAGCGTCTTGAGGTTGCGAATGGCAGAACGTTTTGAGAACGACTCTATGCTATGAACGATCTCACTGCGGAAACGCTTCCGCTCGTTCTGGATTGTCTCGTCGGTAATGATCGCAAATTCCCGAAAAGAGACGAGAAGGAGTTCTTGGAAGCGGGTAATCGCGCGGGCACGAGGGTCTGCTGATTCCGGGTGAGCTGAATCTCCGAGGTTTGCAAAATAATTTCGCATAAGGCTGCAGATATATGTGAACTTGAGCAAAGTGGAGAGTTGGAAGAATTAAGCTTACTGGATGAATCCTCCATCATCTTGAACCTGCAGCAGCTCCTCCCCGTTGATCTTGAGGATAGCTTCCGGGCCCATGAATCAGCACCTAGCCAAAGGCAATGTGAAAACAACTCACCAAGTCTGAAATGGGACAGTCATGAGCAAGCATGAAGCTGCAAACGATATTGACTCACTCACCCCACTTGAAACAGTACTTTCGGACCCATGCAGAAGAAACAGTCTATGATCCGGAAAGCAAAAACCATGGGCATGCTGTTGATGAATCTATAGCGCAGAGTCAATAGTCATTCCCGCGTAGGCGAGTGTGAACCTTGACTTACAAACTGAGGAACCACGGCAAAGATGCAACCGAAAGTTGGACATCAACGGCGGTGAAGTGGTCAGCGAGGATCGGCAAGCACTTGTGCACTAGTGACTCGAATACTCTTTGATCCAGAAGAGTTCCATGCATTGAAGGGCTAAAATGGATACAGTTAGCGACCAATCCAGGCAGGTAGCTACAACGCGTTTCTACCTGTAGTAGCCTGGCAGTAGTCGGTCGCAAATTACCTGCAGCAGCCAGAACGCCTGCTCTTCTGACATGTAACTAACATTTCTTCAGCAGAGAAAGAATCTTGGTAGGTGCGTGCGTAGGCTACTCACATCAAAATTGCCGCCGCAAGAATATTCATTGCCTACACAATTCATGGGACCGGTAATAAAAACCTCCAGTCGTCGCTACGCACCTGGCAATATCCGGTTTCTGGGTGTCTAAACGAGTATGCTTGCAAAACCCTCCGTAACGCACTGATACCTTCTTCAGACTGGTAGGCTGAGTACTCGGGAAGACTGCGATGGAGATCCTTCTCGATCTCTTCCGTACTAGTGCTTGTGCGACCTTCGTTTTCGGCCAATATCCGTTCGTATTCTCCAGGATGGGCGAATCGAAGGTACATCGAGCCAGAGAGAGTCTCCCACATCTCTCCTCGCAGCCTGTTTGGTAGACCTACTTGAACAAGCCGCGTACATTGCGGGTATCGAAGCAAGGTGAGATTGCGTCCGTGATCTATACAGCACGTTAGGCTGAACACTTGTCACTGAAGGCTGAAATCGTACTTTTAAGGTAGGTGGTCCAGAGCTTCGTCTTAGATGCCTCCCTTAGTCTGTGAATAGGCGTAAACATATCTTCGCAGCCCTATTGGTAGCGTACACTTACTTTCGCGGGTCACCCGGATACTTGAACCTGAGACCCAACCCACCAAGGTGTAGTGAATCAGAAGAGCTGAGATCTGCCTTCGGAAGTGCTCCATCTTTATCGTCCCCTTCCGCGTTTGCAAGCAAGATCTCCGAGTAGCATGAGTTGATGAAGCTCTTCACCGCCTTCATCTGCCCGCGACTTAGTTCAGCTTTTAAAGCGTCGCGTAGCAATGAGCAGAACAGATCGGCAGTCGGCCTAAGAGAAGTTAACTGCACGACCTAGAAGAGTGTTTTGGGGTCGAAAGAACACTCCTGCGCGATGATTTGGACCGACATACAATTTTTGTGCCATGCCACAACGAGAGACTGAGAGCATATATCCCCGCTCGCGCGTTCAACCTCTCTACCCTACGAATCGTCGCCAAGGGTATCGTAAACTTAACGGATTTGCGGTCAAGGGAGGAGAATGCGAGGTACGGCGGGATCAAGTGCAGCTTCCCCGGCTAGTGTAGAAAGCGTCTCAGGACCAAAAACTCCCACAAAAGCACATTGCAATCTCAGGTTTCACTCACATACGCGTCCTCGATGTTCTGCACACCGAGAGTCAGCACCGCGCTGATCTCCATCTTCTCCAGCTCGCCACTCGCGGCTTTCTCTCCGCCATGGGTCTCAGCATCAACAGGCAGCGAGAAAAACAAGAAGTTCAGTTGGTCCTTCGTTGGCTCCTTGAAATTCCGCAGGTGCGTAGAGATGGTCGACATTGTGAGATGTGGCGGTTAAGCCCCGCACGCGATCAGACCTGGAGGAAATGTCCTGTTGGCGACTCTTGGCTGGAGATACCAAGTTCCAAGTTGTTCTCCCCAACAAAAGGGTGAAGCAGTTCAAGAACGAACCGAGTGTAGCATAGATCGTTGGGTGCACAACAGACTGCGAGGATCAGCACGAATAATGGCAGCAGACGCCGCATCGGGAGCGCCGGTCTCAAGCGAATATAGGAAAGTAGGCAAGTACACTACGTAGACGAAAACTTTTGCAAAAACTGTGAACTATCACCAACTTTGCCAAAACCGATTTATGCCTGCAACACTTTGCAATCAAGAAAATTGTTGTTACTCAAATGCATGCATAGATGCTATAATTATTGGGGATCCAAAAGATCTGAGTTACAATGGGATAGACTTGTAGCAGAGATTTTGATGGCAGCAATTCTGACTGCTGATGCAGACAAGTTAGTTGACTAACTTGTTGTGTGATGACATCAAAATCGTGCTGCTGTTACAACCTGTGCTAAAACCCTGACTTTATGACTTAGCTTTGGTTTAAATTTTAGATGGTAGATATTCAACTCAAAGATAAATCTCTTCATAAAAAACTACTCCCGAATATAGGGGAACCAAAACTTGCAGAGGTGATCGGAGTGCGACGCCGCCGGCAACTGTAGCATGTTGGGTACCTGTAAGTAGAATAATATCTGAGGGTGTACCGCAGTCACGAGATGTGTTAAACCTCCGTCACGGTCGCAGTACTGAGAGTGCATGGGATCACATATTTCAGCCGCAAATAGATCAAACAAGTATACGGTGAAAAGCAATAATGCACTGCATGGATTCCAATAGAACTGCACAATCAGCGGTATGTAATGTATTCTTGCTGCCAAAGTAGAAGTAGAAGAGCGTGAAAGGAGGTAATATTACATACTGTTTAACAAATCGACTCATCGTCAAAGACAGAAAGCGCAACGCAAACAACGACTGAAAGAGTGTGATATGCAAAAGGATAGCGAATTGGTGAGACTGCGATTGTGTCTCGTGACTGGCTTGCGTGCGTTATGCTGGAGGAATAAAGAAATAGCCAGAGACGAGATAGAGACGTAATAATGTCATGGGCCGCATGCGGCTAGGATCGTAAAGCAGCTACAAAGGCACCCGCGGAAGGTCATGCAGCGTGACTACGTTGCTGGAGAAGCAGTCTTCGTGCTCTTTCCATTGACTCGCGGAGCTCCGGTGTTTGCCAAGCTGCGTCGTCTTCACGATAGGAACCGGTGTGAGAGCGGGAAGATTCGGATGAAACACCCCTGGCCGACTTCCGTGGAGACCCTGACCTCGAATGGGTGATGTCGAATCGATTCTTGCGCGGTGTTGTTTGAGGAGAAATGTAGGAAGGAGGTGGAGAGGAGACATTGACGTTTCGAGGTCGTTTATGACGGCGCATAGATCCTGAACGTGATCGGGGTAGCGGTGCATTGCTTTCGTCTACCCATTGCCCTGAGCCATCGTCTTCTGCATCCTCTTGTCTCTCGCTCATGACCACCACTTCTTTACTCAGTGCGCGTTTGCCATCCTCGATGAGCTTTGCCAGTTGACTACCCATCCAATCCATCTGGTCTTCGAGCTCCCTTTCCGGTTCAGGCAAACTCGGCGAGTCAAAAGCAAATTCAGGCGGTATAGAGGGGCGAGAGGGTGTGGAAGTGGATGCAACCGAGCATGAAGCACTAAATGTGGTCTGGGCACGCAAGGGGAGCTTCCTCTGTCGCGGTACAGTACGTCTCCCAGCAACGTGGCGTTGCTTGCGATTCCGGGGAGAGTTGTGGTTGACAATATCAAAATCCCCGGTGATATCTGGCGAAGGCGGCACCCATTCGCCCTGCTCGTACGGAGGCGGAGGTAAAGCTTCTGGCTGCTTATCACGACCTCGCCAGCTACACCGCTTTCAGTACTTCCAATGCGGTGATTATAATCATCAAAGGCTTACATGCGATATACTGTCAACCCAACCGCTGTCCCAATGAGAGCGGCGCTCAGCGCGGTGGAGACGATAGAGCCAGCGAGCGTTTTTCTACGCTTGGGAGGAGGAAGATCTATTGTTATATGAATTGTGAGCGGAAGTGTGAACATTATAAGTGCGCAAAAGTGGAGGCATAGGGCCTCAATGTGGTGAGCTTGCGGAGACATTTTGGGGGTGCACTAAGCTGTGAGAGCATGAAGGGGGAAAGAGAGACGGTATATAGACGCCCGCGTATCGGCAGCGTGCTGACGGACGCGAACACGTTCTGATGCATGTCAGCGATAAAAGAGAGACAGATGCCGAGTCTAAGGCACAAGGTCGCGCGAGCTGGATAATCGGATTGAAGTGGGACACATGGCGGCGAGCAGTCCTAAGAGACTATTGGAGAGTGCAGCGTTGCATTTCCTCGGGTCGCGAGCCAGGTGCTCGTCAGGACAAGGGCGTACAGGACTTGATACTTTCAGGAGCCTGAGCTACCGGAATTCCCATGGTCTACAGCTTCTGCACCCCACTACCGTAGACGGCTGGCGCATATATGCATGGTTCGCACCCATCCACAAACCACCATTTGTGCTTATCATGCATAACATAAGCGATTCAACTCACCTGCTACCACATCCTGAATCTCTACTTCCTCCCTGGACGGCGTCATGGAAATGTCCCTGTACTTGGAGGGTGTGTCGAGATAGCCACTGGTAGATGCTGGCACAGTCGCAGGTTCACTTGGCTCAGAGAACGCAGGCACCCAGCCTCTTTTCTTTGACGAATTCTGAGGTTGCGAGATAGTAGGGGGAGGAGGCCGACGAGGGAGTCTTGAGGGCGTCTTGACCTCGACATGGCCAGTTCCATTCATGGCTTCGACAGCTGCAGTGGGTCCGGGTGCCGGGGATGATGGCTGCGTTGGTGAGAAAGGGTTGACCAGCCCCGGGACTGCGAAAGCAAAGCTGAAAGGGAACTGCATGGCCGACTAAGAGAGATGAGAACGCGGACAAGGCGAGGAGGAGGACTTGAAGGTGGTTGGCAGGATTGCCGACGATTTCCATTTGTGGAAATGGGATGGGCATGGGAGGCAAACACGCGACTGTCACGCGTGACATTCCCCGCCGCAATGTCGCACGCTTGTTTGGCTACGTTAGGATCGGAGGACGCTGGTACATAGACGCAAACACTGTCCGCCAGTTCATAAGCCGCATGCTTGTATTGCACTCGTCGATGACTCAATGACAGATTGACTTCCCAGTGAGCTGGATGATATTTTTATGTGTATAGCATAGTGGGACATTCTGAAGTGGGCAGATCATGGCCGCCGACACACTGAATGTGGGACTAATTGATTCGTTTTGCTGTTGAATACGGGATTCATAGAAAGCTACAGCTAGTGACGTCTATCCAAATGCACAGTCCGGGAGGCAAACTCGAACGTGGCATCTGACAGTCGTCGATTAGATCCCTCACTAGTGTCATAACGTCCCCAAGAGATCCACCATTCCTATCAAACTGTCAGTACTATATTATCGTGTCAAAAGAGACAAGCTCTACGTACCTCGGCAGCATCGTAAGCGTCATACGCAAACAGCATAGCGAGGCCTTCAAACTCTGTCTTTAGCGACCCGTTGTCCCATTCGTCTCGCGCATGGCGTACAGAGTCATTGCGTTCTTCTCGTTCCGGTCCAGGTGGTAGCCGGAGAAACACAGCATTCGAGACGTCTCTCTCTCTTACCTTCGTTGTCCTCGCAATGCGTATTTCTTCGTATGCATACAGGAAGGTAGGCACTTGGTCCATCGACGAAAGGTGGCTGAACAGTGTTCCAAGAACAACTGCGTCTTCGAGAGCCATAGCTGGACCGTGTGTTGTGCCCGGCTATGCGACGGTAATAAAATGACGTAAAGGCGACACCAAAGAAATAAGCAAACTCACCATCCATGGATGTGCGGCTTCGCCTAGAAGCACAATACGTCCGCATACGTGAATCCAGTAATCAACGTCGTCACGAATCATGTCTCGTGTACGATATAAACAAGGTGTCATTTTGACTAGACGTTGAAAGCTGATCGATTATAGTGAGCAAGAGAGGGAGCAGCAGACGGTAACTCTTACAGAGGTGCTATATTGTCGTATTTGAGAATATCTGTCCGCACGACATCAAGCCATGACTCTCGTGCATCTTCAGGTGTGCCACTATCCTCGTCAGGCCAGTGTAGCATCAACGAGTATTCTGAACGAGAGCGCTATGCGGTTGCTATTGCTCAAATATGTCTGCTCGAAGAGGCGCTAGAACACGCACTATAGGGTGGGCTATGGGGTAGTTATTAGCCATCTGTATTGCTCGGCCCTGTGGCTGAGATTACGTACCACATATACTCCGGCCAGTTCCCATGATAAGCGGCCACTGAGCGTTCAGTTCACATTGAGAAGGACGGTCAGAACAAGCAAAGATTACGACTTACTTCTTCTGCTTTCACTAAACGCTCTAGCTCTGCATCCTTCTCCATTTCCGAAGCTGGCACAACCGCTCCAAACACCGTAATACCGGTCGGCTGTGGCTCATCCTTTTCGCCAAGTACTATTTCTCGCACCATGCTTCTAGGCCCGTCTGCGCCGATGATGATGTCCGCAGACACGATCTCACCGCTCGCTAATCGTACCGATGGTCTCGATGTTCCTGGTATTATTTCCTCCACAGTAGCGTCAAACTGTACATGTGCGCCTGCATCCATGGCGAGACGATGAATCAGCCGATGCACATCTTCGTGCTGAGAGGGAAAAAAATCAGTATAAATGAGCGGCACAGCATTGATGAGATAAACCAACAGCCATGGTGATAAAGTCACCTCCGGTTTCGGACATCACGTCAAGTCGCCACTGCGCAACACCCAGACGTTCGCCGGTGTGCACTGTAAGACAAGCGTTAATCATACTCGGGTCAGCTCGTGGCAACTAGCGATGAAGAAAGATAGAACTGCAGATGTTTTGTCAGTCGGCGGACAGAAGAACTCACAGTCCCACCACGGAGAGGCCAGAGTCCGAACGCCAGTCTTGCGCAGTTCTTCTCCCCCAGCCCATCGTTTGAGGATCTTGCTCATGTTCGGCGGTACGCGAAGACCGGCTGCGGGTGCACCTAAGCCAGGAAGCCTCTCTAACACTCGCACCTTGTGGCCCGCTGTGCATAGCATGTAAGCGACAGACAGGCCTCCAAGACCTACGAGAAAGAGATTCCGGGTCAGTTCCTAGGTTATGAGGAAGCAGCAGGTGTAATGGGCGGAAATCGAATACACGAAGAAGGTAATCAGCACCATGGTGGCGCATAGTCGTGAATTTACAGTCGATTGGTGATGTGGTGTTCACAGAAGTTCTATTGCGAGATTAAACTCACCTCCTCCTACCACCACAAACTCAAGGGGGAGTGCAGCCTTGGTGCTCTTGTTTTCGGAGGGCATATTTATCTGACTGGGTGAGCAGCTGGGCGATATGATGGACACTGTGGAAGGGAAGAGCAAGGAGCGAAAAATGTCTGAACAGCACGTCCGTTGGTGTTTGTTATAATGTGAGAATTTGACAGAGGGGTTCACGGCATCTGTTTGCCATGTGGGTTTGTGAAAACTCAATTACCCTGCAAGGGACTTGGAGGGCCGTAAAATCCATCGGCCAGATTGACAACCCCCGAGGCCGAGAAGTACAAAATCACCGTTAGCCTCACAAAATGGGGTTTCATGCCTTGAACTCAAGCATCCTTCCGTAAAGCCAGCGCTGCTCATCATCTTCTTGGTGTATATTTGCTACTAGTTTGGTGTTCTCCCGAGCGGGAACGTAACGTAGACCTAGAATTCAATATCTAACACTAGCGTCAGCCCGTAGTTATCGGATCTCCAAGCAGTTCGCTCTGCTACGTACCAATCATCACCTGGATGGATGGGCTAGTTGCTCTACTGTCGAACAGCCCATCCTATTCCGCGGCCTTAGTACGCGGTCGATAGAGCTTTGGCATTGAATGACATTGAAGGACTGTTTCCATGTTGGATGATCTACCTGATGTTACGTCCTTGCAACAGCCAATGTGCGGGTTCGTGCGTGTTCGAGCGAATCCTCCGTCTACCACAGGTCACCGTTGGTGCGGCTCGAGTTGTGGTGGAGGTCAACGATCTTGAATGGCAAACAGTATTTTTTTGATCTTGGCTCGGGTCACGTCAGCGTGACAGGCGACAGTACTTATGTGACGGGACGCGTCTAATTATATCATCCAACGCGTTTCGGTCGGGATGTAGCGTACAATAAAATTTTTGAGCCTCTTAATCTCAGACTCGATGTCGCCATGCTTCTGTAGTCCTCACCATCCCCCGCCATGCAGGCCACAAGCTACGTCGACCTCCTCCCCACTGAGCTATATCCTATGATCATAGAACACATCGGCTTCGACCTCATCTCTCATGTTTACTTCAGTCAACTCAATGCCCGCATAGAAGCCTGCTATCGATGCCTTGGAAGAGCGTTCTGGGAGCCTGTATGCCGGGCGAGCGGTTTGGCTTGTCAGCCAGCTGAGCACGCATCCCTTACGAATGAAGATTGGGCAGATCTCGCGTTCGAGTGTGCGGGGCATGCCCTGTCTTGTCAGCATCCGGCATGTGGAATGGGACGCTTGCGAGAGAACGGTACGTTATCCCCCTTGATCCTTTTACTTCTGTTCTTTCTCACTGTCCCAACAGAGAGACTGATGAGGAAACATGTCGTCGATGGCTTAGACCTGATGGACACGCTGCCTCGAGACGATGTACGAGATGTCGAGCCAATCTCGGTCTGGAAGGACATCGCCTTCAAGAGTAACGTTCGATGGGCCCGTTCTATCGATACTTGGAGGAACACCACATGTCTACGCATCGTGGAGGAGGGATACATTGGCAGAGCCGGTCCTCTTCACGAACATCCTGTCATATGGAGAAGCTTCGCAGCTTTCCCTCCAGTACCGAAGATGAATCTGTGTACCATCGATATACCCGACCCGTCGAACGACAACGGCGTTATCGTCGCTGACATGCTAGATGCAATCATTGACCGGTAGCTCTCTGATTATCTGTCTGTTTGCGGCCAACGCTGATAATTCCGCGCAGATCTAAAGCGACAATCCGCAACTCTGAGTTCAGAGGCTTAATGGCGACCGTTGATACCCATGAGAAAGGCATATTCCCAAAGAGCTGGTCTTGTGAAGAAATGTTCTCCTCCCTCGAACACTTCAGGTCCTGGTTCACGGTAGTGTGAGTGCTCCTGTTACTGGTGGCAGCTGTTTACGCTCACCTCAATTGTAGACACTGGGCCGGTCTCAACTACCTCCACACAAGTAGCAATGGTCCCTGGTTTGATTGGGATTTTAGAGTGCAAGACTTACCCCAAGATTATCATGAGTTTTTGAAGAACCATCAGTAGACGACTCCCAGCTATAATTTGTAGATTTACTCATTAATCGTACAGCTATAAAGCACTTAGAACGGATTACATCTCCTCGTCATCGAAATCGATCTCTTCGACTGGGAAATCACCAATGGTAACCCTCTCCGGGCGGACAAAGACTCCACACTTCGGTTTACACGTGAAGTACCGTTCACCCAGAACGCTGAGATAACAGATTTCAGTCTCAATAAAAGTGTTCAAGTTTGGACAGGACTCACGATCCGTCGTTTTTCCCAATCGGCTCATCATACTCGACACCCACCCACACACCTTCACCATTCCCAAACTTGGTCTGCCCGACGAAGCGAACGGTTCCTCGCTTGTGGAAGTCTGTCTCTGTCGTCTCAACTTCGCAGCGAGAGCCGATTGGGATGTCCACTTGAGATGCAGGTTTCGGCGACGGTGCCTTGTCTGCTTCTGCGAATCTGCCTATTCTGTGGCGCTGTTTGTAGGCGAGGACGGTGTCTGACAACGAGACGTCCCTTGGGTTAGCTGAATGTACCATAGCATGATAAACGCTAGCGTGGTACGAACCTTGCCGTTGTGCATATGCCTCATCTGTCAGCTCAAACTTGTCGACTTGTGATGTGTCGGTCAATTGGCCAGTGAAGGACACAGATGGGTTCGTATCGAACACCTGGGTAGACATCCAGCGGTCCTCGCATGTTATAGAGTGAGGACAACGCACCTTCAACACCTGATAGTCCCGCACGCTATAAAACCCAAGCGGCCTAGAGTCATCAGAGAGACTGGCTACAGGCTCAATGTTATTCTCGTGGTTGAACAGAGATATCTGCTGGTTCCCGACTGGTATGCCGGTGATGAGCTCTAGCTTGTTCTGCACGGGCGATGTGAGCGGTATGACGTGTCGAGGACTGAAATTCATGCCTTGAGTTGTTCTACGGTTGTATGAAGGTCGAATCTCCTCTCCGAACGCGTGTCCGGGGAGAGAACGAAGACGCTAACTGCGGTAGACATTGGACGAGATCTTTGGAGCTGGTGCAACCATTACTGTCATTGGAACTCGCCCGTGAGGTGTCTTACCTTGTCAGTGCACTTACTGGAATTTACAAGCAAACAGTCTAAGGAGCTCAAGCTGCGCCTTGGGAGGTGATGATGGTCAATTGCAGCTCTAGAGACCTGATCAGGTCGTGCGGATAGGCGTCTATCATCAGTTCTTGGTCCTGTAATTATTCTTCGCGACCTCCCGGTCTGGTCTCTCGTCGCCACCACCTGCAACTTGGCGTCCACACAGGCCACCATCGCCTTCACTATTAAGCACCCGCGCCCTCCAAAAACCTCGGACAGCAGCTCTGAGCCTCCATGATCGCGTAGACGTCTACCCATGTTTGGCTCGCTCGCGACTACTTATGGACTCTGCGCGACTGCCGTCTTGATCTGCTTGAGCTTGGAAAAACGTCGAGGGAAGCAATAACTCTACGTCGACAAGGTTGCACAAAACAACCTCTGTGTCAAGCTCAGAGACCTTGCGCACGTACGCGCGTGCTCATTTATCAAGCACGGACAGTGCATTCACGTATGGCCCTGTGACGACTCCGTCGAGGGTCTGGGTGCAATGCTGCCCTAAGCCCAACTTAATCAGAGGTAAGCTGCTAGGGTCGCCTTTGCCAGTATAGAATTTGCACTCACATTTCATAGACCAAAGATTTGTCTGTCAGGAAAGGCGACAACTTCTTCGTCTGTGGTGGTATGCAAATGGCGGAGTTCAGCCTCATTGAGCACGATCCAGCCGAATTTAATCGTTGCACGTATTCAGACTGGTACGTCCTTCTTTCTCCCTTCTATAGTTTACAACGCTATTCTGACATAGTCGCAAAGCGCAATCCAGCGAAGCAGAAAGAGGAGGAGACAAAACTTCACTGTAGGCTACAACGAGATTAATAGATGCTGGCCCGAATATCGCGCTCTTTGCGCTTCCTCCTCGCGACCCGCCACCTTTCAAGCCAATTGGCATCAAGTTTTCGTATCTCCATGTCCGTTTCTCCAGGTACTGGCCAGGGCGCGTACGGGCGCAAGTACACCTGGC
This sequence comes from Cytidiella melzeri, assembly GCA_022592445.1. Classification (NCBI taxonomy): domain Eukaryota; kingdom Fungi; phylum Basidiomycota; class Agaricomycetes; order Polyporales; family Irpicaceae; genus Cytidiella; species Cytidiella melzeri. Next base: position 1,502 of record JABYQR010000105.1, on the reverse strand, counting down.
TCACTCTTCTTCTACATGAACGGTCTGGAGATCATGTCGACGACAGCTGAACAGTTCGAGAGTCAACTCAGGAAGGCGTTTGAGCAGACCGAAACGAGTAACTCGCCTGCTATTGTCTCCACTAAACACATCGACGTTGTAGCCCCAGAGCCCGAAAGGGTAAAGATCAACTCATCTCTGATGCATCTTACAGGCTGATGTTCGTCGGAACGACCATAGCAGCTACTCACTCGCATGGACGGTCTCACGACTCGGTCAACCGATCGCTGTTTACCACCGAATTTGTGGGACCACCCTGCTCTGTGTTGTTTCGACGGTTCTGGGTATCCCAGATCCTAGCGATTATCTGGGAATTCTCCGCATCTACACGAAAAAAATGAAGCTCGTCGCCTTTGAGCAAATCACTGGGCATACACACATTTTTCCATGGCTTCGATGCTGCCTCCCTGGATCAGTGCAGCAAGTGTATGCAAATATGGACCTTGTTGGCTCGGACGAGGATGCAATCGATGTGGTGGTTTTTGCGCGTTCGATGACACTACTATCAAGAACTGACACCCCGCACTCGATACGCAAGAGGTCTAGGAGATTCTCCAATGCCGCGTTCAGCACTAAGGCAAGTTCCTCAATCACGTTGTGTCTCGTTCGAAGGGAACCTTGCTCTGAAGTCCTCTTGGTACGGGTAAGGCACTACTTGAGAAGGCAATGTCAACCCAGACACCGGCGAGCTGATCTCAACTGCGGTAAGTGTACAGTTTTCTTTTCCTAACTTTTTCTTGGCTTTGCGCCGACCGGAGGAAATCAATCCTGCCCTTCTTCGTCCTGGTCGTCCTAAGCAGCTCATCTATATCCCTCTTCCCGGCGAGTCTCCGCGGCTTTCAATCTGGTACTTTACGCTGAGCAAGAGTCCTCTGGTACCGGACGTCTACGTCTCTCAATTTACTCGCACGACACACACGAGGCTGTTCTGGTGCTGATCTGACTGAACTCTCGCAGAGGGCACCAAAGGTTGCTATCTATCAGAGCTGAACTCGCTGACGTCGTGTTTGCTCGGTCTGCAACAATCGCATTTATTTCACCACAGTTTTAAGTTTCAGTAAGGCGGGTGAGTTTGCTGTACCGATGCAAACGGACGTTATGAGTGATGCTGGGCTCGATGCTAAGGATGACAATCTGTATGCATTAGCGCAGGTGCGCAGCTGCCCATTTCTTCCTTGTTGGCTGCTTCTTCCGTACCGTCCTGTCTCAAATGTGACATAATGCAGGCTAAACATATGATACAATTTTGTACAATTGAGAAAACATTACAAAGAAGTATTCCGACTTCATGGCATTCCCAAGAAGGTGTTCTCTGACCAAGAACCCCAGTTTGCAGCGCGCTTCATGCGTGCGCTCTATCACCGCCTAGGCATAGAGACTGGTTTTACGACCGCCTATCATCCGCAAGGAAACGGCAAAGTCGAACGCAAAAACCAGAATATAGAACAGTATCTGCGTCTATT